>OY728139.1:1388997863-1389310200 GCA_963277665.1 Viscum album | reverse complement strand
TATATATGTTTTCATACTCAGCCCTTTATTTTCCCCAAGAAAAATATATCTTTATTTTATATCATTTACATTTATTAACCATTACAAATCACAAATAACATCGTAGTCCCATGAACTGATGGTTTTCTGTCTTTGAGGATTTTATATACAAAAACGTTATTTTGAAATAAATTTTTACATTAAATCATAATTGAACCAAACATTATCCTTTTATATAAATATCAAATGTTATATAAAATTCAATGTTGTGGGTGTTTTCAGATGACGTTTGGTTTTTTTGTAACTTAGGTGCAGCAGAGTGGCTGACCAAGGTCGTCTATGAAAGGAGGAAGTAAATTAAACCAATTTATTAATTGTATTATAAAAATATAATAAAATAGAATAAAAACACTACATGAAATGATGGGGTTGTTGTTTATAAAACTAGAATAAGTTTTCTGGAAGAAGATTTCATTTTTTTTAATTTTGAAATGAAATTTAAGGTAACAAGAAGATGTTTTTTAAAAAAATATTTAAAAATGAGTAATCGGTCTAACTATTACTATTTACATAATTATTAATCATTATCATTTAAATTTACATTCACTTAATTATGATATCTTAATTTTTTAAATCATGAACCCTACAAGAATTAACTTTACCACAAAGATGAAGTGAATTTAACCCTAGGCTAACTTTGGAACATGATATCGCAAAACCCTGCTTTGATTGATGTTCTATATTTAGCTTATGGTCTGTGGTAAATTAATGCCCATTTATATCTTTGTAAATTATAATTAATTGAGTTTAGGGATTATATTTGAACACTACAAATTGATCCTGTATGGTTTTGTATTACCCATTAAGTTCTCACTCTCACAATTCACCCAATTTTCAACCTCGTTTGATTTGTGGTTATTCTTCAATTTCTTGATTAGTTTCATTTAAATTAAAAACTCAATTAATATATCATATTATGTGAATTAATTTAGATCATTGATTAAAAATAAATGAATTAAGGATATAATATGTTGATCGATTACTAAAAAGAACTACTCTTCCATGGGCAGTGTAGTCATCATAGAAATGTTTTGCATTTGCAAAGGTTTAGAGAGGGTAGAACCCAATATTGTTTCTACTATTAATTCCATCCTAATTAGGAATATTAATATAAGAATAAATTTGAACAAAATAGAAGATAAGAGAATAAATAAAAGAATAACAAAGAAGTTTATTACACAAACAAAATCGTTAAACATGAAGAATAAGAAGAAGGCTTCGTTCATGGGATCTTTTCTTCAAAATCTACCCTTATTGAAATGGTTGTAGAATTGGTGTGGATCCACTAATACTCTTACCTCAACTTCTTAATTCATGTACAAAATCCTCTAAATGATAAAACACTAATTTAATGAGTGGAGGGGAGGAAAGGTTTAAATAGGTTTCAAGTGTGAATGGGGAATCTCGACCAAATATTTTAAGCCAACTGGAACCGTCCATTTGTCCTCCAAAATGCATGAACCAATTATTCTTACACAGGAATGATTGGTTTAAAATTGGGTTTTAGAGCTCTGAAAAAAATTTGGGCCCTATCCAAGCTCGGATGAAGAATTTATTGGCCAAATAGAGAACCAATGTCCAATTTGATGGGTTCATCCCACATTTTAATTCATCGTCCATTTAGTCCAAACAAATGTACTTTTAGCTTCATTGTCCTGAATGAAATTTATATCACATTAAGTCAAGAACACAGTTACATGATTTCAAGTTCAAATAATAAATATGTGAAATATTTATCTTTGAAATACTACGGTGCACTATAAACGATAAAACTAGAATTTCCATCAAATCATCAAATGAATGATCTAATCCCAAATAATTTATAAATAAACATATTTAACAAAAAGTGAGAAAAATTTATCATTTATTATAAATAAAATATTCAATAAAAAAATTATCAACTCCCCCACACTTACCCTCTTCCACTCCTGGGAAAATCCACATATTATTTATTCGAAAACAAATTGTGACAAGATATGAATATTCTTATTTATCAATCCACAGAGAAAATATAGGAAAAGTATGAATCCCATAAAGAGTCAATATCAATAAATTTTAAATTCATTATCTTATAAATTATGTCAACACAAAATATAGTGAGATTAATAACACTAATCATAGAGAAAAAAGTCATGGGTCTACCATGCCACTAATTCTTCCCATGTGTGTGTGAAAACCATTCCAAGCTTCTATCTCAACCATTTATCTAGTATGTTCAGGCCCATAAAAAATATTCCTCTGACCTGATTATATTACACCAAACCTATTCAACATCCTTTGAAATCAAATTCCAAAACCCACTCATTTATGCATTCCCAGATGTCAAACCATGACCAGTCGACCTAAATATCCCCACATGTTTTACATTTCTTAACTCCCCTCTTTATTGGTTGTTATTTTTGGATTTTTGGATTTTTTTAAAAATATTTTTTAGAGGGAAAAGAATAGTAAGATATTAGGTGCACACGCATATGTCAATCTGGTATAGTGATGGAAACAATCGAAAGGGAGACGAATATATGGAAAGACCTTGTTATAAGTTTAAAAGAATTACTTACCCAAAATATACATTCAATTGGGTAAGAGAAACTTCACAAGTCTGGATTATGTGAAACATTTTGTGGAGAAATCAATGACACAATTTACCATAAACAAATATCATAAAAAATGATGTCAAAATCTAAATTTTTTTATAATGACACAACAATTCATATCATCGATGACATCAATTTTTATAAAAGTCAACCTTTGATGATGAAATCTTACTCATGCTTATATTTCTACCAATGAATTTTGAAAACATGAATTTTCCATTTGTTCCACATGATAATATTGAATGATATATTTATTTCTTATTTGTTGATTTTTTTTTATTTTTAACCAAAAACATAATTGAAAATACACATAAAACACACAAATGAAAATCCTAAATATCTATCCCAAAATTATGCCCCCTCCCCCACAGTTAAAATATTTCATTGTACTCAATGTGAACCTATGAGATGATATATGAACATGAAATGTATAATTTTAAATATGAAAAATAATATAAAATTTACAGGGTTAGGAACATCCTGATAAGATAAAGTGATGATGGGGTTATGCAGTGTGATGAATTCCACTACATCTATAGAAAGTCCCTCAATATATTTTTTCAAACATTGCCCATTGACTATAAATATATTTCATGTGTCCTCTTGTGTGATCTCCACTACACAATAAGGAAACAATTAGTCACAACACAAGGACCAAACCACCTGGAACCCAACTTACCAAGAATTAGCTTCAATTGTGAACTATTGAGGAAGCCTTTCTATCCAACTTGAAATTCTCTTTTCTAGGTCATTTTTTATGAGCTGCTTTGGATCTTTCCTTATAATACCTTGAGTTTTTATATGAATACAATCGAATCTCCTCAATATCTTGAATTTGTATCATCCTTTGGATTCCATCTTGGGCCAAATCCATGTCATATTTCTTTATATCCCAATAAGATTGATGCGCAACTTCCATGGGGAGATGAAACGCTTTCTTAAAAATAATATGAAATGGGGACATACCAATGGCTGTCTTTTATAATATCCTATAATACCACAATTCATCATCCAAACACCTTATCTAATCATTCATATACGGCTGCACACGTTTCTTCAAAATTTGTTTCAATTCACAATTTGAAACATTTCTGTAAGACCCCGGTTTTTTGAAAGGTATGTTTTGTTGTGTTTTGGGTTGAACCCTTTGTTTTTGGGGCTTTAAAATGTTTCTAAAAAGTATGATAGGCCTTATGGGTGTTCTGGGGGCTCGGGGAACGGAAGAAGGGAAATCTAGGCAAGAAAGGCCAGGGCGCATGACCTGCGCATGGTCAGGTAAACCATTCGACCTGCCCAGGCTGGACTGTGCGACCCCTCCTCCTGCGGAAAAAAGCATGCTCACAGCTTACTAAACTGTGTGGCTAAATCATGATACTCCTCCTCCTCTGGGTAGTGTAATGTGTACAGTTTTCCAAACCATGTGAACAAACCATACATCCACTTAAAGTTGGCAAAAAATTCCAATTTTGCCACTCTGGGCTTTAAAACCCCACTCGGGATTTCCTCTCATTCCCTCCCTCTCCACACAATTTTTTACATAATCATGACATTTTAAGTTTCTCATACCCAATTAAATGTATATTTTGGGTAATTAATTCTTTTAAACTTATAACAAGGTCTTTCAATATTGGTCTTATGCAATTTATCGACTTGTGCAACAACAAATTGTAATTTAACTATTTATAATAGAGTGTGATGATTGTAAATAATTAAGATTGTATAGATTCATTATTTTTATTAAAAATGTATAAGGGTATGAACGTGAAAATCTATCTATTGTGTATTGAATCCCTAGTTCCCCTCATCTACATGTGAGTACCCATGTAATTTTGATGAAGACGATGTATGACATGCACCCCATCTGGATGAGTAAAGACTATGAAATAGACAAAGACCTAGTAGAAGAAAAATATAAAAGACCAGTTTACACACTAGGCATGGGGGAAAGACACATGATGAGTCTAACTATGACTAAGGTAATATTTCCATAATTCAAGGTTCATCCCTTGAGTTTTAATAGATCAACATGTTTATAGATGCCCAAAACCAATCATGTAGTTTTTTCCCATTGTACATTTTATTATTATTTTATTCATGTTTTTGATTACATGAAAACACATAAAATTATAAACAAGAAAAATTCAAAATTAATAGAAATGGATTAAATTTTTCGTGAAATATATAAAACCCTTAATGAAGGATGTAGTTCAAAACACATTCTGTTGTTTGAATATGAACAAAACCTGGTGTTTAGGGTACTTAGATATCCATAGTTGGGGGTGAATCCATCTATTGGGGAGTTATTATGAGTATTATTGGTTTACATAAATAAATTTAAAAGTTATAGATTATCCATATCTAACGTAATATATGTTCAGAGTAAAATTGTTGTGGGAATCAAGATTATGATTCCGAGAAGACAATAATTCACTCCTCAGATCAAGGAGCAGTGAGTTAATGTGGTTGGACAGTCAAAATCCTACACTGATAACTCTGAGTAGTGGGGTATCCATATATTTTAGACTATTATTTTATAACAACATGTGTAATTTTATGTTCTTCATAAAAGATATTCTATGATTAATCTGATCCGTTATGGGTTTTCACCTTGAAACAAAAGGATTTATGCTCCAAATATAAAGGAAATTATCTTAGAGAAATATATATGGAATAAACTAATGATTTTCAGGTGATGTGTCATTGAAAGAATGGTTTTATAAAAGACCATTACAATGTTGTTCAATATAAAAAATAATTTGAGCAACTAGGTGTGTATATTTTAACTATTGTTTTATGTAAAACTAATAAATAATTTTGTGGAGAAATATTTTATAAAATATAGAACCCTAAATTTGAATAAAGTTATGCGTAAATATAGAGAGAGGTGGAACACCATAAAACATTGAAGGAAGAAAATTATACCTTTAACACCCCAATAATGGTGTCTTGTAATAAACTAGAGGATACCAATAATGATAGAAATAATATTACACATTAAAATTAATCTTTTTATACCAAATATCATTATTCTAAGATTATGGGATATCTATATTAGTGGGAGGAAAATAATGCACCAAGGAAGAAGGTTTCCAAATAGAATTATACTATTATTGTCATTTATTAAATTAAAATAATAACTTTGGTAGTAGTTATGAATTATTATAGAATTATTTTTACCCAATTTTTTTATAGTTAATGGATAATTAAATTTTTTACGGATAATTTTATTTTTGATTACAGAAAATTTAATTTCATTAATAAAATTTTAAATAAATTATTTTTATTTTCACTTTTTTTAAAGATATGGTCATTATAAAAATATCTTAAAACCCATTTTATACCCATTATAATGACATTTTCTTCATCCTTAAAAAATAAACTTTTCATAGTTTCTAAAATTATTAATTCTTAATCATGTATTTTTATTTTTTGGTCCAATCACTATGTATTCAATGATATATAAATATAGTGGATAATTATTTGAGGAACATTGAAATATAATTTTTATTATTTAGATATAAATATTTAAAACTTCAATAAGTTGAAAATGGTTTTGGTATAAGGTAGTACTAGAGTGTAGAAGAAAATGTCTACAAATATTTATGGTGCCTCTTTGTAAGACATATATCTTTTAGTTATTTTAAAAAAAATTCCATGGTTAATTTAGAAACATTTACTTTTTCTATTTTAATTTTGATGTTTTCTAATTTTATTTTGTCTTTATTTTTCTAATCCATTAATTATAAATTCAATCCTTACTCCATTTATGATTATTCATTCTTATGTATGGGACCCTTCAAAAGTTTCCACTACAAGAGGATATTTCTAGTTTTTTATTTTATTAATAATTTGAAATTGATGAATTGGTTATGTATTTTGAAGTATAAGGTAAAAGTTAATAAATTATTACAATAATTAATGAATTGGTAAAAAATAATTATAATTTTTCATAGATTCAAGTTATTAGATGTGATAATGGGGAGGAATTTAATTTTTCAATACAAAATAATCTTTTTGAAGAATAATTAATTTCATACAATAAAGCTTTTCTAGATGTGCCTAAAAAATTAGATTATTGAGATGAAGAATCAAAATATTTTGTAATTAGTCCACGTTTCATATTTGAAGCTTATACCGTAGATATAAAACCCTTCCATCTATAGTTTATTTGTTTAGTTAAATTAGGCCATTCTTTATTATTATTCATACCTAACTCAATGATCTTAATTTTATTTAAATTCACCATCTAATCCAAATTTACAACCTCATGTCTTTAGATGTATTATTTTTATCCACTAATATAAGAACCAATACCAGAAATTAGATCTAGGATATTTGAAGTGTGTGTCTATTGGATATGTTATATACAAAATTTGTCACATGTATTATCATCTTTTTAAAAAATAATTTTTTTTCAAGATGTTAATAAATTTTCATGATGATTTGATGTATTTTTTCAAAAATTATAAACATTATGGTGAATTGGAAGGAGAATAATATTCAATATTATACTCATATTAAATTTTATTTTTGATATGATATCCATGAATGTAAAATTATAATTCCCGTTATTGAATATACTTTATTTATTGAAGAATATTATCCTTATACAATTTCACTATATGAAGAAGTTATTCCAATGAATAAAGTATTTTATCCATAATTCTCTTTTTGAAATACCAAAAAGTTGTAATAATAATTAAAAAATTATTATAATAAGTCACAATAAGTTTTCCTCGCCACCCATCTGGTGTATGACCAGAGATAGTCCTGGGGGCATGTCTATACAATGCAAAATGCACACCTCAAAAAATAATGATATCAATATTCACAATTCAAAAGCATAAGACAGCTCTAAACCTTTTTATAAATAGGTCATACAACACAACCTTATCGTAATGGAAACACTGATAAAAAGAGAAATCCTCCAAAGTTAGTATTGACACAACCTCTTTCCCTCTCTACATCATGGTTGAGGTCATGTTCTTAATTTATAATTTATATTTTCCATTTGAATTTCATTTTAATTTAACATATAATATTAAATGGTGGATCAAAATGTTCGACTGTGCCTAATCCATAAGGGCACATTCTCTTTATGAGACAAAAGTTTTCATCCAACCAATCCACACAATAACACATTCCAGTGTAGGAAACTCAAGGTCCATGACTAAATGTACCAAAATTGGATTCTTATGGTTTCTATATTACTCTAATTAAGAAAATAAAATTTAGGTTAAATCATTCACTCTATGTGAAAACCATATTTCTCAATTCCCTACATAGAATTTTAATCACAATATCATGTATATCTATCACAAAAACTATCACGAAATCATCCAAACAGGCGATGCATCCCAAATGGCATGGCATAATGCATGGAATACGATTTCTAAAAACATCCTAAAATTATGTATGAGATGGAATACCCTCATATCACCAGTTTTTAAGAAAATATAACCCACAATCGTATCATTAATAACATCAGAATTTAAGTGAATCACCCAATGGGGGAATCAAATCAACTATAATTGTCAAAATCCAAAAAACAACAATTTCCATTCGTAGAAATTTATCTTTTTCCTAATATGGGTTAGCTATGCCCAAGGAAAACTCATTACCAAATTCCTATACCATTTTATCCCAATCTATTTTCACTAAATAATAAATTAGAAAATAAATAAAAGGCTCTGAAACCACTTTGTAAAATCCAGGACTCAGATTCTAATTAATAGTTCCCCAAACCAATTACATACATAGCCCAAAACATATCTCCCAGAATCCAGAGGCTACCATGTAGAAGTGATGACCTAGGGTTTGAATGTGGGGAGATTACGCCATCCTTAATAGATCATAACATAGTGGATTAATAATAAAAGTCAATAGTGGAAGAAGATATTACAATTAGACCGAAGATAAATAACAATTATAGGTATAAATAAAAAATTATAAAATGAATATGATATACAGTGATGATAGTGTTATGTGTCTAAAAAGTATCCAAAGAAGTGTTCATGGCATCATTGTAATACACGTAAGAAAAAACCAAAATACCAAATTGTGATATATCCAAATAGCATCACAATCCTCAGCTCGGTCCTATACTCACCCACTCCTAAGCATGGACCAATGTCAAGCTTCAAACAATGGGATCATTCACCGGTCCCTACTTCCATCCAAATAGTCTATCTAGGTACCCAACAGTGGCCGAGATAGGGTGTGAGATACAGTCCCAGTAGGTAATCAACCAAATTTCTATACAAATTCTGGTTGAGAAATATAATCTATGAAGAGTAAAATATATTTCCTAGGTAAGCTGTAATTATTGTAATGTACCCATTACATATTTACTATAAAAAAAGAGAATTTCTCTACCTGGATAAGCAGGTTCTTTATGAAATTATTGAAATTACCATATGGATCTCTAATGAATGTATTTAGAACAATTATGGTCTTCCTAACCTCTCTGTCATTCCACAAATTAGTAAGCTATCATTAAATGAGGTTCTATTAAGAGAAACTAGTTCATGTTCTCTATCGAAGTGAAAAAGTATTGCAGAATTAGGAAATCCTCTTGGTAAAGGATTTTTGGAGAAACCACATGGTTGAAGAAGAAGCATGGGAATCTGAATATTCAATGATGTAATGATACCCTCACTTATTTAACAACAAAATAAGTAAATAAAAATTGTGAGGATGCAATTAATAGAAGGTGGGTAGATTATAACACCACAATGTTTTACAAATAAATGAGTAAAACACTAATTATATATGAAAATATAGTTTTTAATAAGGCTATAATTTTAAAATTGCTATTAAACATAATTTTTCAACTTCTATGTTTTGAATTTAAAAAAAATGGACAAACACAGTTGTGATCTGTAAGTTGTTTGGAGTCTTATAGAAGAAACATAATTTTTGGGGAATAGTAACCTACACTTGTGAGTAGTAATCAAACCTTATGAATAGTAATATGAAAAAATAAACAGTAACCCCACCAATGAATGTATTTCTAAATAATTATGATACCTTGACTAATTTTTCCATATATAATAAAATGAGTTGTGGTTTTAAAATTTTTATTTTTTGAATAAATAATTATTTTATTTATAAGATATATTTAACATATTTAAAAACTTATTTTCAAAAAATGGATTTTTTTTTGAATTCTACACATCGAAAAATCGTGAAGGTGAATTTCTTAGATTTTTCTGAAATACTTGAATTTTTTTATGAATAGTGAAAAATGGTAAAATAACATATATATAAATTATATGTTAAATAAACTATTACCTGTATAATTAATGATGTAAGAACTCTTGGTTCGAACTCAAATTCCTTATTTACTTTTTTTGGTAACATGAATCCAGACTATTCAATGTCTTGCGAAACAATATTAATCTAATGATTAAACTAATGTAAAGAACCTCCTCTCCTCCACAATAAATACCACCCTCACCCCTCTCTTCCTCTCACACCTCTCAAGATTTTATTATTGTATAATTTTTATCTAATACCCTTACTAAGGCTCCTTCCCATCTTCAAGACCTTATAGTATCACCAAAAGGCTAAAACCAAATGCCTTAAGGAGGATCACAAGGAGAAGAGATCAAGAGGTAGAAAAAACCTCTTTCTTTCCTTTTGTTTTCTTTTGAATTCATTTTATTTTCTTGAACTATATTCACCTAATTTTTTCCAATAGTAATGATATCTCTAGAATCATATATATTAATGATGTTATCATGTTTATGGAAAAAATTCATCATCACTCTTCTTCTCCTCTCTTAATTATTTTAAAAATAAAAAACATCATTCCTGATGTGTCGATTAACCAAAATCATGGATGATTTGTTTTTAAATTCCATTAATTCCTTCAAATATGATCATAAAACCATTTTAATGATTGAAAAGAGTCTTAAAGTGTATGATAAAACCTCTTTATTATTATGGAGTTAACAATTATGCATGATATTAAATTATATAGTGAAACAAGTTCATGATTATCGAAGAACCGCCAAAATGATCTAAACAGATATCATTAATGTTTTATCAAATCATTAATCACCATATATGGTACCAAAATGATTTATGGTATCATTAAATATTCTGGAAACATATGAATACATTTTCATTCCACTTCTTGAATTTCATTTCCACGCGACAAGAAAACCAAATACGAACCCACCATGGAAATCATGTAAAGAACTCACCTGAAACAATGTAATGAATGAAATATTATTAATTAATAGATATAATTATGTTATAAAATATCATATAAAGTGTTATAAACCTGAATATGTTTCCTGAAGATATTAATAACACTTATTTAACTATTATACATGAGTTTTAACCAATTTCTATGTAATAGGAACCCGATGTATTGGAATTCTTAACCGAATTTCCATTATTTAGGATACCATTCTACTTCATTAATTATGTGTTATTAAAATAGTTTGGGAGATGACTTTTTTTTTATATTATGTTAAATTATGGCTATTTATAGTGTATATACATATTCCATCCACTCTATTAAGTCTCACTTCAATTATATGATATTTATAAGGGGATTTTCTTTTAAAATCCACTTTAAAAAATATGTTTACAAAATTCAAAAAAAAAGTTTTTATGAAATTAATCATGTTATATGATTAGGTTCTATTTATTGGGAAATATTTATTATGAAGGGTGGTACCTATATCTCCCTCCAATTCATTGAGTATGTGTAAGTTTGAGGTCGGCCATATTGTTACTCCCTGTGTAGCTGCAATGGTTACACCATACGGTAGCCACAAGGGTTACATTGTAAGGTAGTCGTGAGGGTTCAAAATCATAAGGTTTCTATGAGGGTTAAAAAAATAAATATGTGATGACCCAAGATACATTTAAGGTTCTATTTATTTTCTCTATGTTTTGTGGAAATATCGTGTGAATATCAAGTTTCAAAATGTAAGTATACATTGGTGACAAGTATGCCTTTTTGAATTTCATTTCATACATTTAAAAGTGTTCATGGACTAATGTTTTAATTCCATATTTTTATATCCCTTACTGGTATTTTTGATACCTTCCCAAATTTTTAAATTATTGTCACAGTTTATAAGGATGTGTAAGATAAAGAAGGAATCCATGTTTAATGTTTTGATGATTTGTCAAATGAATCTTGTTTTATTTGAAAAGTTCTAAATTTGGGAAGAAATTGATACTATTTTTGTGGTATCCACTCTATATAAATGTGGAATATTATATTTTTATTCTATAACAACTATCTACCACTCCAAACATGAAGAGATTCTCAATGTAAAAGGAAGTGATTTTTGGACTAAAATTGAAGATTATGCAATATAATAAGTTGGGGTCCTTATAACCTTTGGGTAATTATTCAAGCCAAAGGGCATATACAAGTGCTCATAGGGACTGATGTGGTATCTAAATGATTTAATTAGTATATCCTTATCTCATAATCATAACTCGTTATAGCATGATCTAATGTCAATTATATATAACCATATTTATCCTATAAAAGGATCTAAGTGTTCATCAATCACTGATAGTGAATACATTTTCTATAAGTTAAACTAGATTAGGTAATGTTTGTCCACATATAACCTAAATATCTCATCCTCCTTTTTATGAACAACACTTGTGAAACACATGGTGAAATCCCGTGTCTACCAAATCCCTTCCTATCCAAGTCATCCAACCCCACCATCAAATATTTATTATTTTAGGAGACATCTGATATGATAATATAGTTATACAGTTTTTCCTGGGGTTTAGGTCTATTTAGAAATATATCTCATGGTGGGGAGGGAGGTTTGTAATGTTTTTTAGAAAAACATCATCGTACTCCCCCAATGCTACATGGGATGGAAAACACATGTCACACACTACACCATGTGTTATACTATCCATATGATGAGTAATTGGAAATGACCTCATATATAAGAGTCATTCCAATGGTTCTTAAGTATATTTTCAATGAAAACTGAGAAATAAGTCTCATCACTACTGACAGACAACATCCTCTACATGAAACAATAAATATGTGAGTGAACTATAGATAACAAATCTATACCTTAATTTTTTTTCATATGGCATCATTAATTCCACAAAGATATCATAATATAATCTATCTCCTCCTAGTGGCATTACCCACTGTGATAGACATTTCAGATCAATGACTCGCTTCCTTTAGCAGTATTTAGGACCAAGTATTATGCCCAATGCTCAAACAGAATCTATAAGTCTTAAACCTAATATGTGTAAATAATGTTTTTATAAGATCTTATTTATTTAATATTTTCAGATAATGTAGAAAAGACACTGATAATACCTCGTATCATCTCCCGAGACTCCCTGGGATAACCCTCAAACACAATAAGGAGCTTGTGCCACTTTCCTCCTACTACCTAAGCCTGGGATGGACCACCTGGGGGAGGTGGGGGTAACAAGTCAAAATGTTTACATCAAAAAATTATTCCCCCATCTCCACTGGCATGTCTAACACCTTTTGGACCCATATAATCTTTCTTATGTCACTTCTTAGGTAGTCTGTACCCAATATCTCCCTCATCAATATGGTGGGTCAGAGAATCTCATAAAATATTCCCCATTCCATCATAGAAGTTATACTACCTATCATTGTGATGATTAGACTTATCATGTAATACATGGATCATTGAACTATTGTCTTGGGATAATATCATTAATAATTCCACATGTCCCAGTCTTATTTTCATACATAGTATCCCTACTACTGAATTTTTTAGTCTTTTGTGCCCACTACCTACAACTATTGTTTATGTCTACTCATACTGAAAACCTTCAACCACCAAGGAATGCTCTGGCACCCAAAAATAAGTAGAAATTCATATAACTATAACACTATATCATATTTCTCAATGAATTTATGTGTTTATGGTTGAGTCATAAAATAACTGACCATGAAACATTTCCATATAGTACCTAGAGAGGTTAGTGTACCTTGATGAATACTCATCCACTACGATACAACCCTACTAATACAGTAGAAACTCTTGTATGCGTACAACCCTCAATGTATATCGAGAGAACACCTCTCAAAATGGTTCTCAAACTCTAACCATTCTAGAATTTTGAAATCATATAATTGGGTCTCTAAACCCCACCATAGTCTCACATATCCATGTATAAGGCTCACTTTTTGTACTAAAATATTATCTTTTGGTGTACCTAAAAGATAAAAACGCATTTCATCACCTCAAGACAATCCTCAACTACCCATGGGTTGGGCTCACCTATGAACCTGATGGGGGTATCTCATTGATAATCATGAACCACACACATTATATTCACCTCATATGCTATTATGTTAGGAAAAAACAAAATATTGAAATGTGGTGGTATAACATGTGAAACCCCAGAAGAAAAAACCTCCTGAATGGGTCCCTGTATCAATGCATTTTCATTGAGGGGATCATTCTCGTGATTATAATGATGAATCCTAACTGGAATACATTACAGTGGCATCCTAAAATAGACAAGATGTACTATATTCAATGAGTATAATTAGATATCTTACTCAATAAGGACATGTAAACCAAAACCCATTCATATATGATACATGTATCAATGTTTATCCACACAAAAAATTTCCACATTTACTGATTCAAAATGTAGGTAATAAGATTCATGTCATATTGATAGGTTTTCTTTAAAACTAATGATAGAGTCCCTATACCAAACAATGAACATGAAAAACATAATATAGTTTCCCAAAAACAATCTCCAAGACTCCAGTTCTAAGGTATAACTCACTTCTCTGATACCACTCTATCACGAACCATTCTAACGGGACCCATGTTGAGACTACCCCAATACCACCTCCAATTGGATAGGGGTTATGATTAGTTATTAGTTATTATATAACTCAATTGGGATGTATTATGCTAATGTACCAATACACACAGACTCATTTACAATGGTCCCCATATTCAGACTACCCCAATCCCGCCTCAAATTGTATAGGGGTAGCCGACTAGTGCTAAATTGGAATATCACTCAAATGGGAGGAATTAGCATAATGTACATATACACAACCACATTTCCAAACCCATTGAAATATGAAATGTAAAATAATATATAAAAATTATTGGATATATATATATCTCAATATTAGAGTATGAAAAAAGGTACTAAAAGAAAAAGAGTCAAATACAGGCCCACAACAAAGAGTCCAAGAACATGTCCAACCATAAACTAGAAAAGGGGACATATATCAAGGAATATATGAAAATACAGCACATTAATTTTGGATCACTGAGCTCCACATTCTCCTGGTCCCGGTCTCTCATGGACTCCATCAAAAGTTTGAAAATATACATAAGACACGACACATGTGGGAAAAACCATATATGAGTGAGTATAAAAATACCTAGTATGAAACCTTCAAATTAATAAGGGTGTTGAAATAAGAATAAAAATTATCTCAACAAATCTTTATGTCAACATAACATATGAAAATAATATCTCTATATACATAAGAGTGAAACACTACCTCAAAGTAAAGTCACAACTATAATGTCAGCCTAGGACTCCAGCACAAATGTTTCATGTAGTCCTCATTTCAAGAGACACACTCAATGATTTAGATATTATTAATGAATACTATATAAGTGAATTTTATAATATTGCATTATTATGGTATGTACATTCTATAAGTCTAAATAGATAAAATAGACAAATGAGGACCAAAACCAAGACCATTGGGTAAACCAACAACTATCCCTTGAATAACCAACCAAGTTAAGGATCGATTCCTGCATAGTGCTAGTAACAATTATACCAAGAATAACACATTGGGAAAGATGTTGATTGAGGATCTCACTCTAGTAATCATGTATTGAATCCAAAAAATCTATCTGTGAAGTTACAATTAAGGGATCATTATCCTATGTATAGAACATGATTCGATACTATCCCCTAGGTAATTGAATACGGGAATACTCTCTAATAAATATTGTATATGATAAAGAGGATGACGGTTCCAAACCATCTTTGAACTAGAACATGACATGTACTATTTATACATCATGTGTTCCATCGGCATGGAGTATTGTATGTGTATCATGACCCATTCCCATGTATGTGTATGTGTTTGATTACATGGCATGTCAATCCCATGTACTCTTGGAAATGTTCATGTATAGATGTTCATGCACGGATAGCCATGTCTGTGTTTGGCTATCTATGATCATTTATGTGTACCTATTAAGGTACACACTGAGCCACCAATTCCAGTTAAATATTATGTGATACCATTCACACACCTAGTGACATTGATCATCTTGTGGAAATCCATACTCTATACCTGAGAGTATAGCATAATGTGTGAACCCAAAATACATGCCCAGTAATGCAGTATTTTCTTGACATATAAAATATACCTCAACATCATGACTAATAATCTAGCCCCCATTCATTTTATAAATCATATTACATGTTGAAAATATTCTCTGGTTAAACCACGCCATTTCTGCTCATTGGAATTCGGTCATCAAATTTGAATTGGAATTGATTATCAAAATTGTCTTTGTCACCATCGTATGCACCACTTGAATCTATGGTATCAAATCACATCTAATTCTCTCATAACTACCTTCATCACATCATCAACATTTCATATCGATCCTAGATCTATGATAAAAATCCTTTATTCCATGAAATTGGTTCCCAATGATTGTTTATCTAGACCCCTAGTCCAAATTAATTTCCCTTGAAGAAAAGATGAATAATGGGTGATGAAATCCCAGAAAAAACTCAAATGTGGAATGGAACTCTTCTATGTTTTGTTTTATTCAAATTATTTCCAGTATAATTTTGAACAAATATCCAAAATAAAATTAATGCTTCTACAGAAACTACCCTTATATAAATCTCATACCCTCAATACAACTGATCTATGAATCACTACATTGGTTGATTGACCCACGCTCATCTTAGAAATAAAAAAAATTGATATTTCAACAAAACACCAAAATCCTACATAAATTTGGGTCAATCGCTGATGATGAAATATTCTAAGCGTTTTTGTTGGTGATTTCCTAGAGTTATGTTCCAAACCAATCGAAAATTCAATATTCATTAGTTGGTCATCTGAGAATGATCTTCCAATGCTCCTTCCAATGGCTCCAAGGTTATATATATTACCATGATAATTTCTTCAGAGATGTATATTTATAGAAATGATTTGGTCCTTGCACTGTTAAAAATAGAATAAATAAATTTAAATAATTATTTTATTATTTTATATTCATGATAATGTTTTTACAAACACCTGACACAGACAATGATTATGTTGTTCATAGTGTAAAGCCCAGTTTTTGAACTCAACACTGGAATCAGATTTAGGATTTGATCCTCCATTTAAATTTTATTCCAATTTTTCATGAAAATCGAGGGGCCATGTATTTAATATATTTAATATATTTATAAAAAAATAATTCCAGGCATATAGGTTGTCTTATTCTCATGTCTTCTCTGTACCTAACACCCAAAAGAAATCATACAATTTTTGAAAACAAAACATATAAAAATTATAGTTGCTTAAAAAATATCATTGAGTTTTGGTTGAGACATATCAATATATTTTTTTGATAATTTTGGAGGAGATTTTCACTATTTAAGAAGTGATTAAAATGTTACTTTTGTAATCACTCAATATTTCTCAATAATATCACTAACTTAATCATTGATAAAAAGACCCAAAATGGACAATAATGATGTGGGGAAAGGTATAAAAATTATTTAATATCCCTTTAAAATAATATACATGTATCCCATGTGTTTTAAACACATTTAAGATTATTAAACGAATTTTCCCAAATTTAACCTTACTATAGTAAATCTAATTTTACCTATGGTAACTATTTTAATGTGATAAAATTGAAATACAAAATTATTTCATATTTTTAACATTCTAATTTTAATTAAGTAATTAATTTTAGAATATTATATTTTAATAATTTTGAGAAACTAATATTACTATTAGAAGAGAAAATGAATAATCAAATTTATAGGAAAAAGTTTATTATAAGAAGAAAAATTATGTGTGCTAATATTATAATTTTATTTTATTTGAAGGATATAAATACTTTTATAATAAAAAATAAATAGTAATAGGATTTAAAGTCATGAATAAATTGAATTTAAAAAAAATTATTAATTGAATCAAAATAACAAAAATGATTATTTTATTCAAATTCAAACATACCTTAAATTTTTTAAGTTTTAAAATAGTTTTTATAAATTAATAAAAACAGCATGAACATGCATGAAATTTTTCCACAGATAAAAATTTGATGAATAAAAATGTTTTGTATGAAGCTTTCTTTCATATATACTTATTAATTAATAAATTTCATCATTTTGATAAAAGTATATATTTTTATCTATTAATCACCAAAATAAATTTCAAATGAAATTCATAAATTTAAACCTAAGTTCATATTCCCACACTGAATGAAAAATGGATGTAATTTTTTTATAATAATCTTATATAAGTGATAAAAAATAATTTAATATTTAATTTCTTATAAAGTAATAAAAGTAATTATTTTACAAAAATATAACATCTGATTTAAGAGTTCAAATATATGTTTTTAAATTAAAATAAAAATTTTAAAATTATAAAATGGATTATATAATTAATATTTTACCTTATAAATGTTTTTAAGGAATTTTTAAATCATACTTATATACTAATAATGTCATAAAATCATTTTTTATAAAATAAATTGTACTATTCATATAAAAATAAATCTATTTAGAAAAAAAATATTCTCGTAAAATAATATTTTTATTTTATATATAGAATTATGATTATATTTTAAAATTTAAATTCAAAAATTTTCTTATTTAACATTTATATATTATCAAAAAATATAATGTAAAACTGTTTTTATAAAAAAATAACTTTTTAAAAATATTATTATTTCCAATACGTAATTTTTATAATAAATTAATAAATAAAGAATTAATAGATCAATGTTTCTTGGTATTAAAATCGTCATTTTAAAATAATATTCTTATTTCTATTGAAAAAAAATTATTGCATCTAACGAAATATTCTGAAAATCAATAATTAATTAAATAAATTTTTGTAAAATAACAATAATATATAAATATAAAGATGATATATCTCATAATTAGGTTACTCATATTCAAATCAGCTAGTCCAAAGGATAGGTTTTAGAAACTAAAATTATCATGGCTTCATTACATTTTGTTTTTCTTGTAGATAATGTTGTATAACATACTTTACATAATTAAAGGAAATATATATTAAAATATCATGCCATTAAAACCTTTGAAAATAAGGGAATTGGTTGCATGCCTAATGGACTATTCAAATATCGTACTATCATCTCTAATCCCTGGGTAATGAAAATACATTAATTTGATCCATCATCTTCATTTATATATACAATAGGAATATCAATTAATAGTATTACGTAGGATGTTAAAGGTGAAAGTGGATGGTTTATTAATGAAGGTGGACACATTATAACATATAGTGAATGGTCCACACTGACATATCCTGCAAAAAAATTGTAATCTTTTATGATATCTATCATATATGTAAATATGAAATTGTTTTCTAGTGATGTTATTGTGTGTTAGTGCTCTTTGGGGGCTTAGAGTTCCAACCCACACATTTTGGAAGCACGGTTCCTCTGTCCATTGCATTCCTAGCATCTACATATACACCATATGATTTATAATATCACACCATTTTTACTTATACCTTGTGTATTGGAACATTTTTTGGGATATGTAAAGATCATAATAATATATCATAATATTTATTGGGGTTTTTAATGGATGGTTTATTTTTAAGAATAAATATAAGAATAAATATCCCATACATAAAAAATTAACGTCTATAAAATATTTATTAATTCAATTAAATGATTAATTGGCATTATATAAATTTTAATTTCCATATTATATATTTTATTACCACTATAATTAACAATTATCAATAAATAGGATCCTTTCAAATTAAAATAATTTTTTTATAATTATCTCAGACATTATATACATTTAAAATTGATGAAAACATAGTTTTAAAATTAAAAATATTTAATTAAATTTAACAAAATTCACCTATAAATATGTTAGTTTTAAACATAAATTTATTTACATTGAAATTTTTATTTCTCAATAAAAAAATTATATTACTATATAAATTAATATTTATAAATCAGTTTCCATTATTACCAAATAATTTAAAATTAGAAATCGTTAATTTCATTAACAAAGTATCTATTAAAAAATATAAAATAAATTTAAATAAATTTATAATATAAATTTTTAAATAGTAAATTATTAAATATAATGATAATAAATATACATTTATATATCATTTTAATAATTTATACTTATAAATTTAAGGTAAAATCAATCTATATTTTATCCATTATTTTAAGTGGACACATAATGATTTCTACATCATAAATATATTACAAATAGTATGTCAAAAACATCAAGGAATTACTTTTTATTCTTCAAATACCAATTCATTATATCTTATTATTTGACTAACAAGGTCGATTCTTATAATTCCTCTCTTGTACTTTCTCTATATAGTCATCTTCATTTATGTTATCTTTATAGATGGTCATGGTAAACCATTAAATAATATTATTGTTTTCATGTTTAAATTTATTTAATGACATGTCAAAATTATATGTGAAATATTTATGGTTTTTTTATTTTTATTTTTATTATAGGATTTTAAATTTCATGATCAGTTTTTCCTTGTATATATTGTCTTATATCATTATTAATGTATATATTAGCTTGATTTAGTTATAAAATTGGATATTAACACCATATTAAATATCAATATATATATATATATACTAAAAAATAAAATGTTAAATATTACTCCCCCAAATAAATTATGTCATCAAAATTTTAATTAGCTCTTAAATTGAATAAGAGATATATTACTACTATAATATATTCCTTAACCATTTTTTAATGATATTTACTCTCTATAGGGAATGATAAAGTTCTATCATGAATAACACAATTGTATCCTCAATTTAAGTATTGAATATTAACTATTATAATGATGGTGCGATGGCGGGATAGGGACTTCTCCTCCTTCAACACTGGTTCTTAGGGTTTTGCTTAGTGATGGCATCATCTCTTCTAGATTATTTTAATCCTACTGATGTTTTCGTTGGTCCTAAAAAGTGATGTGATACTGGACTTTGTTCTGAGGGTGTGGCGGGGGATGCAGGGGATCCAAAGGTGTTGTTGGAAGGAGGTGATCCTACTTCATGACCTGGTGTTGGGCCTTCTAAGGTGGATGCGCTTCCGAAAAGAGGAGTGAATTTATTTTTCCCTTGTCATTGAGATGGGGAACACATTTCACGTAATATTATATCAAGGAATGGGGCGTTAGCTAAGGTTGAATCGAATCCTCGATTCTTCGATGATTGGATTACTGCTTGTAAGCATTCCATCAGTTGGTCGGATTAGCTCGTGTATTGCTAATTCATGAAAGCTTGATGATTTACGGAACCGCCTAAGGCAGAATTGGGGTTTTACAGATTGGAACATTGTCTCACTGGGTATGGATTCATTTCACCTTAACTTTAGATTAAATGAACTTAAATTGAGGGCTTGGAGTTATGGTTTCGTTAACCTTAACCTGGCATTATATGATTCCAGAATTGGGATTCGTGGTTTGATCCCCTTTAGGCCAAGAACACCATTTCTCATTCCTGGATCCGTGTGAAAGGCTTGAATTAGGTCTTTTGGCATCCGAACATCCTCTCAGATGTTTCCATGGATGCTGGAACTCCTCTTAAAATGGACAAGGAAACTAATACCATGAGGTATAATCATTTTGATTGTATGTTTATTGAGATTGACATGTCGCGGCCATATGTTGAGATGGTTTATTTTATTGCTGGTGATTTTAAATTTGATCTTTGTATTGAATTCAAACATGTTCCTGAGTTCTGTCTGAATTTCTTGACTATTGGGAACATTAAGGACATATGTCATACTGGTTTGAGGTGCTCAAACTGTAAAAAATATGGGCTCCTTGTAGACAAATGTAAATTCAAGTAGTCTCTTGTTGGCACTTCTGGGCCTAAACCAATGGTTGTGAATCATGGTCCCCATAACGGTGTGACTGTTCTAGCCTCTCCCATTAGAGGAATTTCATTACCTGGTTCTAGTAGTGGTAATGTGGAGGGAAGTCCTCCTTCTTAGGCTGATGTTGTAGCTTGAAGAAATGACAAGGATGATGGTAATGGGTGTCCACCCCTTTCTCCTTTATTTGTTCAAGGGGATGAACCTTGTAAATGGAATGATGCAATTAGCCATGATAGTGATGTGGAATTTGATCGTGATTTTTTACTAGAAGAGAAAATTATGGTTAAAGAAAAGCATTACTCAAATGCTAAATCTTTTTTTCCCGTCAGGAATCATTTGTCTTATGATATGAAACCTGCCCCTGAATCAAAGGCTTTAAATCGGACCGATGGATTATCTATTGATGTTAAAATGTAGGTTGTTGATGCTCAGGTTGTTGTGGATTTTTATACCGACACTGCCTCTGTTTCCACAGATTTTGATGTCACTGTTGTTCCATTCAAGCCTGTGTAGGCTTCTACTGTGTCTGGTAAGAGTATGGAGCAGCTTCTGCTATGTGAATCTGCTCTGCATTTTGTGCAGGCTCCTATTCTCTCTTCACCTGGTCATGATTCTGCTTCTGATGTGATTCAGGAGCAGATTATAATCACGGGGTAGCATGCCACAAAGGATAAGATTTCTTTTTCTGATCATAGTGGAATCGTGCTTTGCACTGGTAATGCAGGTTCTCAACATGGGCTTTCAAATGAGGCTGCTGGTAGTGGTATTTCGGTGAAGCCTAATTTCTTCATTATGGTAGATTCTATTAATTCTGCAGACATTGACAATGTTTACAAGGAGAGAAGGAGTCGAAAAGGTAAGGAATCCTCATCTCCTATAGTGACTAATGACTCTGGACCCGAGCAAGTTCCTTCTGAAGTGGTGCCGATGAGTCAACCCTTTGCTGAACATGTGTGGACTTGTGAGGTGCGGACTAAAGAGGTGTAAGACATGGATCCCGTGGTTTATATGGATCACAAGGATGATGCAAGTGATGGTCTGGTGTAGATGTTTAATGAAATTCAGGATTGGAAGACTCTTAAACAGTGGAAAAGGGGACGACATCCAAGAGGTAGAGGCAGACCTTGTGGACAGGGTTGTGGCAGAAAAGGATAGTTGTATTATCTACTCTTTTATTGTATTTATGGGGTTAATCCCCTTGCTTACCCATTTCGTTTCTTTATGTACTGTTTACGCTTTTAATAATATTTTTTAGAGGTCGTGGATATCCCCATGGTCTACTGTTTCTAGTAAGTATTGAAGATCAATCAACAGTTTCATTGCAAGTGTATGCACCATCTTCTATTATTACACCATATAGAAGGGAAATGTTCTATGCACTGCAATAGTCTTTCATATCGCTTTCAAAATATTTGATCACATTTTTATAGTCACATCATATAATATTTATATTACATCGGTGGAATTGAAAAATTATTCTAAAAATAATAATTTTCTATATATTATCTCTAAAAATCAAAAAGAACATCTTGATTAGAATAATATGATTAAATTAGTTTTTAAAATTTTAACATGATGTTTTTCCAAAATAAATAAATTTCAAAAAAAATAAAAAGGTTATAATTAAAAAAAATATATTTATAGAGGTATCCCACATCTAAAAATAATTAAAAATTAATATTTGTCTCATAATTATGGGATAAAGTGAAATATTTAGAAATTCACTAATGGTACCTACCATGTTATGAGAGATGAAATAGTTAGTCTCTCAGAAATTACTTAGAAACAATCTATCACCCCTTGTGATTTTGTGATATATAGGATGTGTAATATTTATTATATAACTATGTGGTAGAGAGTTGAATGTTTTAGAAGTTTTCAAATCTATGTGAGCTCAAAATTTTAGAAATTATTTCATTTATGTAGTTTATTTGGAAAATAATAGTTTTTTCCGATCTCCATCCTACTATCTTGACTCTAGAACTCAATATTTCAACATAGAATTAAAAAATATGAATCAACTATGAAATAATAAACATTAGTTGTTAATTAAGAACAAGATGACTAATTGATTTCATAATTATAATATGTAGAGTTTTGTAATGTTATTTTTCTGTGAAAAATGATAAGAAATTTCCACATGAATAACTCTCCCATTCAAAGATAAATCTTTTGAATCTTAGATCCAATATAAATTATAAGTAATGAAAATATATACAATTATTTTTTAGATACAGGGTCTATATAAAATCTACATAACCTAAATAAATAGATATTTTCAATCATCTTAAAAATAAATATCAAAATATTCAACACATAAATTATTCTAGACTGGTAACATTTTAATACATAAATTTATCTTAACACTCCATTGTTACTAACTGTCATTCATTTGACCAACACTCTTGGGTCCAATTAAAAAATATAAATTTTTACATTTTTTATAATGTATTTTATAGAAAAGATAGCAATCCAATTTTTTATTTTTAATATTATAACATAAATTTCATATTTTTTGTTAGTAAATGCATAACTTCATTTTAGGGCTTTATATTTATAGAATTAGTAAGGATATAATATATCAAATACATATTCTATTAAAAATGGAAATTTCCCATTGATACAAACAGGCCAAATATTATCCAATATTCACTGAAGTTATTCCTCATAACAAAAACTTAACTCCACAATAACTCAAACATATTAATAGGCCCCGTGAAAAACATTTTAAAACATGGAGATAACACAAATAACTTATGAAATTTTCTTAATGAATAAAGAAAACCCCTTTTTGTAATGCCAGAAAAGGTAGATATTGTCATTAAATAAAAATAAATAATATTTAAAAAATAATTTTTAGGAATAAATATTTCTTTTAAAATAAAAATTTTTTTCATAAAAAATCAAAAAATCAATGATTTATAATAAATTCATTAATATGATATAAAAATATTGAAAAAATATTTAATGAAAATCTAGGTGTTAAAATAACTTTTAAAAATTAAATTACCTTCAAGAATCAAACTTTTACATTTACATAATTACAAAAAAAATTATAAAATTAAATCAAATTATTTTTAATAAATCATCTAAGAATGATTGGAAGTGTAGATATATAAACTATAATATTATGTGAACCATATAATACCCACCAATAACATTAAACAATTCCACAGACATTTTTTAGTTTAATCTGCTTCCCTCATCATCATTTACAATTCCCATGGGCAAGATTTGAATAGAACAATTGTATATTACATTTTATAAAAAAATTCAATTCAAATATATTTTTTTCCCAACACATTACATTGGAGAAAATCATAATTTTTTGAGAATTTTATAAAAATATAGACATTTTTAATTGTTGAAAAATATTAGAAATGATATTTTTCACAGGAGATAATTATGTTGATGAAAAATTATTTATCTATCCAAAAATTCATTTCATGGAGATCACCTATAAATAATATTTTTAGTAGATTCAAGAAAGGAAATAATCTTAAAAAATATATATTATTCATTTGTGAAGATATTTATATTTATATTTTAATTTTCATAAATTATTTAATATATGGAAGATTATAATAAAAGAATTAGTTCATGGGATATAAATTATTTTGAAAATAAAAAATTACCTATTTAATATACATGGAATCGCAATATTTAATATAGAAATTATTAAACAGAACATTATAGTATCAAAATGAATTCTAAATAATAAAATGAAAACTATGAAATAAATTTCATATGATAAAATGCTACATTTAAAATATCATATAAATATATATTTGTGTTTCTAGAAACCCTAAAAATATCTCATACATTAATATAGAAATATTTAAAGGAACACCCCTACCTCAAACCAAACTAATGTAGACCGAAACATATCAAAATACCATTCATGGAATCCCATATCTAAAATATATTCTTATATATACTCTCTCTCCCTCGTTTTTACAATACAACCACAAACTAGTAAGAATACTTGTTTTTCTGGGAATGATCATAGAATATTATCAGAGCCTTAATAGCCAAAGAAATAAATTATAAATGGAAACCCTCACAAAGAATACAATATATAATATTGGAAAATTTTATTTAATTATCAAATAGTTTATTGTAGGAGAAATAATAGAATTTCCCCATTTTACTATAACTATGTCTCCTATTTCTATTGTAAGCCCTCTAATGCTAGTTAATCATTTAAATATATTCACTTGTTTGAGAAATTATTTTACCCCTACTCATAATATTATACATAGGCTGTCAATGGGATATAAAACATATATATATATATATATATAACTTACTGATGAGGACTAAATAGTTTCATGATTGGAGAAAGATGATGTCACCTTAATACATCAGTTACTATTTATCATTTTTACCTCATCCCACACCTATTGTGCCTTATTTTTACATTTAATGATCTCTTCATAGATCCCTATAATTTTTTATATTTATTTACTACTGTAGTAAATGAGTAATTATGATTGATTCGAAATTGATGTCGTGAAAATTTGTATACCATCATTCAACTATGAAACATAGATATCACTTATGTGGGACTCTTGATTTCATCTACATTGATACCATATCATGGTCTTCAAACAGTTTCACGTGAGGGATTGAAGGTAAAAATTGTAGATTTATTTTGGATTTTTTCCATGTTATTTTTAAATGCTGAACCATTTCCATATTTACCTACCCCACATCAATGTTTCTATATATCAAAAATTAATCTATATATGAAAATTTAAGAAAAGTGTCCATTAGATTCTATCAAGTGTCAATATTAAATTATGTCCCACCATGCTAACGAACACATTGTATAATCTAAGAATCTTTCACTTGTTTCTCACCTAGAATCTACCCACACACACAATACATCCTAATATCAGGCCAGGCTCACATGTTCTAGCTTTATAGAACATATGGTAGTTGATTGGCTGGTTATAAAGGTAGAAGAATTGATAATTCATTGGGAATAGATTGGTTGGATACTATTTGAATTATAAATATAAATAATTTTTTTTGGATAAAAAACGAACTATAAAAATTTTGTACAAAGTTATTATTGTTTTAAATTTTTATTATATAAATACTAAATGTCATAATAAATATTTTACTTCCACTTGAATTAATTATTATCATTAAATAAATTCTCCCCAATTAATTATATTATTTCAAATAATTATAAAATTCATTACTTTTATTCAAAATAAATATAAATAGTATATCAAAAACTAAATATTTTCGTCATAAAATATATACACTCCAATTATAGTTATATTTATTTTAAATTAATATTTAAATTATCGTAATACAAATATTCCTCTTAAATGTTTTATTTATATTAAAATTTATATTTTCTTTCTTTACCATTTATTAGTAAGTAATTTCAAATTTATATTAACTAATTTTATTAAAATATTAATCCTAAACATTTCTAAAATATTTTTAAGCATCGTTAATGCATAAATTTTGTAATGAAAACATATTAATATAGGTATAAGAAATATTCTACAACAAACTTTCGGAAAAATTAGTATATTTATAACTTCAATCTATTTAGTCTAAAATTTATCACATATTTAAAAATACATTATAATGATTTTCCCCTGATTTATTTCATACAAATAGTCTCACAACCATATTCAATAGTCAAATTTTTGTCGGATCAACATATGAGATACAGATGCTCAATTATAAGATGGGGTGAATTGTAAGTTTAAAAACATTCATTTTTAACCTAAAGAAACATTGATTAACAAATTTAATCAAGAATGATTCACAAAACCCTCGACTATCTTTAACAAGGAGATCGAAATGTCCTAAGGTTGAAATATAAAGATAATATAAACAAATAAACACACTAGTATACCTGGTCAATAATCTACCTTAAATCATATATAATCTTAAATCATAGTTAATACAATTGAGAATGTGTAAGAAAGTTACACTTTATATCTTTAATAGAAATGCAATTAAATTTACTGAACATGAAATTAAATAAGTAGTACAAGAGTAATGAGATCTTTTAACCCAAAGAGAAGGGTATCCGACAACTTTGGATAAATGTACATTGAATTATAATTTACAGAAACGTTTCCTTAACAACACCTGGGTAGGCCCTTGACACAAATTTCAAAATCTGTCTTACATTCCTCACAAACCATTGATCTGTAAGGCAATCAATGCCTCTATCTTCCATCAACTTGGAAGCCCTAGATAAAATAGGTAATCAGCATCTCTATCTTCTTTCATCTTGGAATCCCTCAATTGTATTTAGAAACATTCAGAATCACACAAGGAAAACAATGCTAGTTGAAGATATAATTATGTGGAACAAGCTATTCACAACTAAAACTCATCAAGATGTCCAAATGAATCATATCTGGAAGAGCTCTCACATAGTGTCAATTATCCAAATAGTTCACAACATTGAAAACATTCATTTTATAGGGTATTTATAGGTGAGGTATCCAATTGGACAATTTTCCTCCCATGGTCAAATTTTCTTAAAATATCAGAGAGACATGGATAGGTGGCATTCATAACGGTCATATTGTAACTGAAAGAATGAATCCATTTAGTATAACAAAATAAATTTCATGAGTAAAATTATCTTTTAAATAATATGTATGAAAATAAATGTAAGAATAATTAAGGTAATATAGTAACTTTAATAAAGTTATAAAAATGTAACATTAAGAAAATATAGTATCTTTATGAAAGTTATGAAATCCTAACATTAATAAATATATAAAATTAGTTTCTTTGAAAGTTACGAATAAGATCTGAAAAATATTTGGAATTGGATTCTACGAAACATGGTAAATCAGATTTTATTTTCATAGTGATTCAGTATCTATGAAATGGCATGATTCAGAATCTTTCTTTTTGAGATATTAGAATCTATTAATTGATCTTATTCAGAAATATAATCATTCAAAATCATTTTTTCTGAGTGATTCACAATCTAATTAACATGGTAATTCAGAATCGGTTTTTCTGAGTTGATAAATAAAATGATAGACCTAATTATAAAAGTAACATGAATATAAATTTCTATATAGATAGAAAAAATCAATAATGAAATGTGTTTTTGAATTTTAAAACCTAAAGGAATGGAAAAAGTCAAAAAAAATCACTTAACAATATCTATCTTTTGGAAAGCCCAAAAAACTATTTATGAAAAGAATATTAAGATTGGCATAGTTCATATTTCAATATTAAAAGTAAAACATATATCACTCTTTGTTTATGACATAGAATTAATATGACTAACTCCCATTTAGTTTATGAATCCCCCTATAGATTGTATTTGTGATATTATGAAATTGTCATATTTTCTTAAGGAAGAAACTCTTATTTTCTTAAGGAATGTATTATTTACGTAATCTCCCACTTACTTAGAATTTATATTACTTAGATTTATATTATTTTTATAAAATATTCTCCCTTATCCCCCTTTGTGATTTCCAAATGGAATAGAGGGAAGTATAAAGTATCAGAAAATGTTAGAAAATATATAATATGAAACAATGTATAACAATATTTTCATTAAAGAAAACTTTTATACAACAAAAGATTGGAATGAATGGAAATTAGTCATACTTCATTAGAATTAATTTTTTTAGCATAGCCTTTAACTCTTTCAGCTTATTATGATCATCTTCGAACATCATGATAAGAACATTTTTATCCTTTCTTTTCTTTAAAAGAAACTCAATCTTTTCTTTCTATCTTTGAATCTTCTCTTCATGAGACTTAATATTTTCATCCAATTCATCTATGTAAGTGTTTATTCTTTT
The DNA here is from genome assembly GCA_963277665.1 of Viscum album. NCBI lineage: Eukaryota > Viridiplantae > Streptophyta > Magnoliopsida > Santalales > Viscaceae > Viscum > Viscum album. The sequence goes on along the minus strand of OY728139.1, from coordinate 1,389,280,595 downwards.
CACATCAATAGATATAATGTTGACTAGACTAATTAGATCTATAACTTCTTGAAACTAGACATCTTTATCTTTGTTTATCTTCTATGAGAATCGGTTATAAAGATCATTAATGTTGTTATCATATTCTTTGAAATCTCTTTTGAGTGTCCCAAACCAGTCATCAAAAACCATAAGATCATGGTTTCATTTCTTGGAACACCTTGTGATTTCATTTCATGACTTCTTATGAAAATCATTGTTGAGAATAATAGTTTATAAATCATGTTCATGTTTTACCAATTTCTCTATTAAAAGAGTTATAGAGTTTGACTTCTGGTTTTCTTATTCCTGAATAAGTTGACATCTTGATTCAGGGTTTGAAAAATAAGTAATGGAGTTCAAAAAATTATTCAGTGATTAAACAACAAACTATTATCTTAAGGAGGGGGAATATTTTTCTAATTCCAATGCAACTTCTTTAGATGTCCCAAAATCTACATTCATTCTTTTGTCATTCTTTCCAATTGGAATTTATGTTTCTTGAACTACATGTCTTGGTTCAGAAACATGAAAAATACAATCACTATAATCATCATCATCATTATCATCATATTCACTACCAGAATTATCTTGACTGACATCTTCTACTTTATCAACTTCATCTCCATTATCATCATCATTATCAGATGGGATTTTATTCACTTCAGTTTCAAAAAAATTCTCTAATTATTGAAAATATTTTTTACCTGAATTTCATTCTCATTGAAATATATTAGTGAAGGTATGTGATATTCTTATCGCAACATGGCTGATTTAATTTTCCTTTGATGTTTATTAACATTTCAAATCTCATCATCACTTTTCTAACCTACACTATTCACTTCTTCTTCTTCTTCCACTTGATATAGTTTTAGAATATTTGGAAATGTGCTTGGAACAATATACTTTCCCTTTGTTGAAGGGGTTACTATAACTATTTCTTGTTATTGTTGAGGAGGTTCAATTTATTGGAGAAAGGATTCAAAAACCCGAGTGTATTATAAGGCCCTTTTTGTGTGTTTTAATAAATTTTGAACTATATCAGCTTCAGAAAGCTTCTTCTTGAGATTATTTTACATAGCCTACCTCTAAAACGCTTTAGTGGATTGAATTTTTAATGTATTCGCTTCAGCTAGGTTTATCCCGAACACTGTTCCTACTTATTTTCATCTCTCTATATCTTTAATCCATATAGCTACAAATCCACCAGGGTATGAATTTTGTTTCTTACACTTCAAGGGTTGGGAAACATAAGCTATATTCGGGTCCAATACTTGAGCTTTTGTTTTATTTGATTCGGATTTGGAAATTTCACAAACTCAACCAGTTTTTTTCATAAGATCAACGAAATCATATGTCTCAACACATAAGAATTATTTCATTCATTTCAATGTTTCATCACTTAACAATAGGATCTTCAACTTCTTGGTCTTTTATATGCAAGTAACCTTGAAAAAATATAAACAATTCATAAAACTATTTAAAATAAATTACAGGGAACACAATCATCTATAACTTGATTGTCTCATCAATTATCTTACTAATCGTAAAAAGGATAAACTTGGACATATTAATCTTCTTTATATTAATAAAAAAATCTAATATGATTGTATTTTAGATGCTCAGTGCGACTTTATCACCATTCATTGGTATTATAAAACTTTGTAACCATAAGTAAATAATACTGATGTTAGCAGAAAAATGAGAATTTTTTGGTGTTCCTGACTCCCTTAAGGTCTAAGGATTCAAAAGCTTTAACTCTATTAAATTTAACTTCTACATATGGCATCTTATGAGATGGACAATATGCTTCTCCATCATAATGTATCAGAATAATGTTAAAATATTTCTTATAAGGCATCAAATAGATCATTACATAACTCTAAAAAAAGTTTCTATTTTCCACCTTCAAGAAAAAATTCTATTGAATGATAGAATTTGATGATCAAAAATGCATTCATTGAATATTGTTCTCACTTATTCTTTAAGATGAAAAAAATTTACCATAATTTAAACTTAATTATTTTTTTAATCAACGAATTATATTTGAGAATAAAACCTTGTTCAACTATCCTTTCTATGAATATTGACCAATAATTAAATTCTTTATGATCAGCCATTGAAGTTAGGGAAGATATCTCAAGAGATATTTAGAATTTTAAGGAAGATGAAATAAATTATAACTATGAATTTTAGGGGAAGTAGAGATCTAGTAATAATTATTTGGAAATTGATGTGGAATATGGAGAGGTTCACTTATTTATATTGGATTCAAGGCGAAGGTGTGTCTCCCCATTTTGATCCAACGGTTGAAAATACATTAATAAGATACAATAATTAAGATAAAGACATGGATTGTTTACATGATTTGATAATTTGAGATTTTATTGAAATAAAATAGATTCAAGGAAAGATGAATCTATTGAGGTTTTTCATAAAACAATATTTAACTAAAAACATTATAAAATAATAGATAATAAGTAATAAGTAAGAAGATGTGCCTTTAAGAGTTCTCTGAAGGTTTGTTAGTATTGGTAAAATTATTCTTAGAAATCGTAGCTCTTAAAATGTTTTCATAGGGTTAAAAAATATTATTAGGATCCGAAATATTGTGTTAAGGTTACAAAATACATTTTTTGAGGTTAGGAAAACTTTTTTTAAGGTTACTAAAACATTATTTAAGGTTACAAAAAACTTTTTTAAGGTTATTAAAAACTTTTATTAATTTTACAAAAATATTATTTGAGGTTATGAAAACATTATTAAAGGTTAAGAGAAACTTTTTTAAGGTTTAGAAATATATTTTTTAATGTTATAAAAAACTTTTTTTAAGGTTACAAAATTATTATTAGGGAAATGAAAATTAAGGAAGTCAAATGTACTCCCCTATTAAAAAGGGTGTATTAATTTTTGGACATTTTAAAAAAAAATATATATATATATATATATGAATGATTACCTTACAGTTATTAATCCTAACCTTGGTTTAATGTTTTCAAAACTATCAAAAGTTTATAGTTTCATAAAAATACCAAAAAGTTGTTCTTTCATTCTGATGAATTGTAAAATAATATCTCCATTATCAAATAAAATTGTTTAAATTAAGGATTTTGCAAGAAGAAAAATGTTACATATTCAAACAATTTCCCCTTTATCATTATCTTTGAAAGTGAATATTCCTCCTCTCATCTTAAAAATAATTTCAAATAATTTTTTTACCATTCATGTTCCAAGAACAAACACTATCTATGTACCATGTATTGTTGTTGGAATTTCCTTTGTTTTATTGAAAATAAAACGGGCATACTTTCAGAATCCAAATTTGATTTGATCAAGAATTGTTTGAAAGTAAAAAAATTATATATACATATTTTCTTAAAAAATTAATAGTTATGAAAAACTAATGATTGGATTTGGTTTAAAAAACAAATTTTCTCCTAGTGTCCATAACTTTGACACATAGTACAAAAAGGGGCACTTTGAAGAACAAAATAGTTGTGACTAAAAATAAATTTTCCGTGAGAATAACAAAATCCAGAACTATTTAAAAGAGGGAGAAATTTTTAATACATTTTATCAAAATTTAATTTTCTATATGTAATGTTTTACTAATGTTTCTTTAAGGAATAAATTTTTCGATTTTAGTCTTATAACTAAATTTTAATATTCATTCTCATTATTCTTAGTATTGGTGTTAGTATCTCAATCATTTTTTATAGAAAAAATAGTTTTAAGATCATTAAAAGGTTTTTCATTTTACGAATTAACTTTCTAATTTTTTTTGGTATCGAAACAATTTTAGAAAAAATCATCATGATTTTTAGAAATATCTGATAATTGTTTTGTTAAAATAGTAATTCTTGATTTTTCCTTATAATTTGTCTTATTGTTATTACTATTTTCATTTTCAAGCAGCAGCAAAACATAGATAATTATTCAAAATATGGTAAGGTATCTTCTTCAAAGGATGAATCCTCATTCTTAGAAATATATTCATCATTATCGGGATAATTATAATTTAAATGCATATTGGTTAAGGATTATGTAGTGCGTACCTTGTCCAAGAAACATTTATTTTCAATAGGTATTTTAGAAATAAGGAAAATATTATTCTATCCAGAAGATTCAATATCTGAAGATTAATCATATGAGTATCCACCACTTTTACTCTGGGAATCATTTTCTTTCAATACTTTTTTGCCTGAGCCTTGTAATATCTTTTTTGATTCCTCTTAGAATGACTATCATTCTGGTCCTTTCTTTTAAGCCTTGTACAATCAGGTCTGATATGTCCTACTTTCTTTCATTCATAACATGTGACATCAAGACCTTTCTTGTCCTTCTGGTCCTTTTTCATATATCTTTATTATAAATCATTCTTTCCATCAATATTGCTCATCCTTCGAGCAAGATTGGATAACTCATTCTTTGAATATTTTTTTCACTTTAGTCTCACTGAATAACACCATTCTTAGACTTTTTTGACTTAGAAACATTCTCAGTAGTCTTTTCCTTCATCTAATTTGAAGTAGTAATAAAAGAAACACTTCCATTTGTCTTCTTTATATTCTCAGCATCTCTCTTCAATCTATTTTTATGTCGCAAGACTGTCCCAAATAACTCATCAAGTGTAACATTGGTAACATTAAATGACTCATAAATATTTGTTCTATTTGATTCCCACACATTAGGCATGATTTAAATAATATTATCAATAAGTATTTCATCATCTAAGCATTTACCAGCCATTGATTTTAAACTGTTCACAGTAGTCATGAATATTTGTTGACGATTAACTATTGTTTCTTCATAAAGAAAAACAAAACCATGATAGTCTACTGTTAGTATGGATCTTCTAATTTCAATTACTTTTGAAGTAACAACATGTGTAACTTCAATTTTCATCCAAATTAAATTTCCTACTTCACCCGAAGATATTTAGCTATATATATTTGTTTTTAGAGAACAAAACAAAGTATTTTATACCTTATAGTTAAGCTGATATTTTAGTTTTTATTGATTGGTAAAGGTTCTGTATTCCTTTTCATATATCTTGTAATCACCTCTAAGAATAACAAAGTTGTCAACTCCAGTGTTCATAAAAACATTATTCATTCTATCTCTCTAACATTCATATTCATTCCAATAAAAAATTGGTGGACTTGTAGAATTCAGATTATCTAAGGATCCGATATTCATTCCTGTTATATTTCAGAAAAACTTTTACACTCCACAAATTAGTGTAATATGTATATATAAACACAAATTTTATTAAATAAAGGAGTCTCACTTGTAAAAGAAATACAATTATTACCAACACAGTGGATTCCTCTACTAAAAACAATATGTATATTAATATTTTGTAGACCTACTCTGATACCAATTGTAGGTATAAGTAACATGGAGTGCTAACCTCTGATTCCAATTATTGGATCAAGATATGAGATATAGATACTCAATTACAAGATAGGGTGTTTTTTTTATTTTAAACAAATCAATTTTAACTTTTAGCAATCTTTTTTTAACAATGTTTAACAAAAAAGATTCATAAACCCCTCAAATATCTTTAACAAAGAGATCGGAATGGGCCAAGGTTCAAATATAAATATAATATACAGAAATAAGCATATTGGTATACATAAGTAAGATTCTGCCTTAATCATATATAAAATTAAATCCTCGTTAATATAACAGATAATGTGTAATAAATTTACACTTTTGATCCTTTAAATTAATGCGATGAAATTTAACAATCATGTAATTAAACAAGTAGTATAATAGTAATGAAATATTCTAAACAAAAAACAAGGTTATCCAAACACCTTGGATAAAGGTACCATGATTTATACTTTTAGGAAATTATGTCTTACCCCCAATAGGTTAATCCCTCGATATGATGATTGGAATCTATCTTACTATCCCTACAATCCCTTGATCTGTAAGGTGATCAGCACATCTGCCTTTCAATAACATAGAGGTCCTTGACTAACTAACTAATCAAAACCTATTTCTTCCTTCATCTTTCAAGACCTCGATTATATACAAAAAACATTCTAAATCACACAAGGAAAATAAATCTCGGTGAATATTTAAGTATGTTGAACAGGTTGTTCACAACTTAAACTCTCCAAGGATTTCGCCCAAATAAAATTTGGAAGAGCCCTCACAGAGTGTTAATTATCCCAAAATTTCACAACATTGAAAATGATCAAATGATTGGGTATTTATATGAAAGATATCTAATTGTCATATTTTCATCCAACAGTCATAATTTCCTGAACTCTAAGAGGTACATAGACCGGTGGAATTCTTAACACTCTTATTAATACTAAAAAAACAATACCATTTAGTAAAAAAAATATCTATCATAAGTAACATTAGATTTGAAATATTATATAACTAACTAAGTGTAAGAATCATTAAGGTAATATAGTAACTTTAAGAAAGCTATGAAAATGTAACATTAAGGAAATATGGGATCTTTAAGGAAGTTATGAAATCATAACATTAAGAAAGATAGGAAATTATATTCTAAGAAAGTTAAGAATTAGATTTGAAAAATATTTGGAATCAAAATCTATGAAACATGGTAAATTAGAATAGATTTTTTGAGAGATTTGAAAACAAGGAAATTGAAGGATTCAAAATATATTTTTCTATGAGATTCAAAATCTATGAAATGCGATGATTCAGAATCAGGTTTGAAAATTGATTCGGAATCTATGAAATGGGCTAATTCAGAATCGTTTTTTCTGAGTGATTTGGAATATAAGAAACGCTCTACTTCAAAAGTATTTTTTTTGACTAATTCAGAATCTATGAAATGCATTGATTCCAAATCAGTTTTCTAAAGTGATTCAGAATCTAAGATATGTGCTAACTTGGAATCAGTATTCCTGAGTTAAGAAATAAAATTTTAGAATTAGTTATATAATTAACATTATTATAAATATCATTATGAATAAGAAAAATTATTAAATAAATGTTTTTTTGAATTCCAAAACATATAGGAATAGAAAAAGTCATAAGAAAATGTTTGACTTAACAATTTATTAGTTATATACCATGGCTTAATACCTCTTTTTTCACTTGCAAGGTTAGTTCCTATAATTACCTTAATCCATGATTTCACTATATAAATAATTTTTGAAATTATTATAAGGTAATTCCATGACAAACCCTTATATAATATTGATTTTTTGGAAATCATTTATTTATTTTCTTATCATAATTATATGTTAGATATTTATGGTTATATTTCCATTTCCATTTTCTTAATTGTCATTTAATGTCATGAGGAGTTATTATGAACCTAAATCGTCTTATTATATTACTAAAAGATATAGAAACTTGATTTAGTTGTGAAATAGGATATATATATATATGGTATTAACTAATAGGAAAATATATATTCTAAAACATATAATGTTACACTAACATCAGCATATGACTAGGTTAACATCGTCTTGTGAGTGAAATATTATATTTCAAGCATGTTTAATTTCACCAAATAGAGGATAACTATATAGAGAGCATTGAATAAAGTTTAAAATTTGTGTTGAGTCTCAATATAAATAAATTTGTGAAAAATAATAGAATATTGGTACAAAAAATAAAGTGTTAGTATAGGATGATATATTCATTATTTCACCGTGTTATTTTAATGTTGTAATAGTGTTAATAAATTTTTTCAAAAACCATTCATATGTTGACATAATTTCAAGGTAAAGCTCATAGTATTATGTTTGAGTTCCAGCTTATTCTTAAGAGTCAATATGGGTCTTTTTTTCCAAAGAGTAACATCATATTGGAATGTGATATAGAGTATTATTTTGGTACATAAATTCAAAGTTAAAGATTAATATGTTATAGTGTAAAATATATTTAGGTGGAAGTGTTGGGATCCGTTAAAAAAATCTACTCCCAATAGATGAAGAAAAAGACCAAAATAACCATTTGACACATTACTCAATCATATCAGATAAAACATTGTATTCCCAACATAGTTTTTGTTGTTTAGTACTAACTCAACATCCTCATCATATTTACAATATATTTTTTTATCCATTACATTCACTAATCCCAACTCTATGTAGGAATAAATAAATCCAAATATTATTTATATCATGTCATTCATTTTATCCCTTAAATCATGATTTCTCATTAATGATTTGAATTTATCTATCTTAATAAATATTTATTATATCATATTAAATTTGGTTTTATATTAAAACCATTAAAAAGTCTCATAAAAAATATGTTTTATGGAAATGAATTATACATTGTATATGATGAATTATTTCAATGAATCAATTAATGATTAAGAAATTCAAGTATTTTAGGTGTAATAAATTCAGGAACAACAAAATAAAAAGTTGCGTTTTCCATTAAAATTCATTGGATTTTATATCATAACTAAAATATAAGAGTTTGGTGATTAATATAAGATCATTGAACTCTTCTCTTAGTACAATATTCCTTTTGGGTTTTTTCTCTTTCATTTTATAACCCTCTTATTTTTTATAGAGTTTTTGAGATTAGTTTTTATTTATATATGAGGAAGAACTGTTCAAGATAGGATAAGGCTATTCCATTAAATTTTAGACCCTATGACCTATTAAAATTTCACATTATTCGGGTTATTTTGTAAATGGACATTCCAAATGTGACCAGGTATCATTATACAATTGTATTTCTATTTAAATTTGATATCAATTTTGTAAACAGTGGTATAATTTTTGGAATGATAGGCTTAAGATATAACCATTTTATTCTAAAAATCCTATTAGTTTTCAAATACTAAATGATGGAATCTCAACGTTATTTGGAAAGATATATAGAATCTAAAATTGGAAATCGAACAAAGTATATAGAATTAATCTTCAACATATAAAATTCATCGGATAATTTCATGTGTTTTCTTTGAAATACCACCTCACAAGTTTGGGATTATTCAAGTTTATAATTTTTCAAGGAAAAATAATCTAGGATATAAGATGATGAAACATTTACAGTGTTATATATAAAATAACATGGTCATACAAGAATCTATGACTTATCAATAAATGCTTCTCCAAAAACATTCCATTAAAAAAATTTGAGGTTTATGAGGCCAATAAGAAATTTAATCAGGCTATTTATGTTTTTATTATTTTTCCATTCAATGAAACATTATTTCGTCATGAATGTTATGATATATTATGACCTCCCATCTCTTGTGTGGGGTTACCACCCTGTTAAATATTATAGATAACTCATACATTAGTATTTCCATATAAATTTTTAATATTTAATCAATGAAATTTTTTAACTTCTATAGTGATGATAAACTATTCCATAATGTAATGAAATTGGTAGATCGATTTCTTATCATTATTTTAAATTGGAGAGTTTGATATTATATTTTTATCAATATGTATTTTAACTAGTATATGAAATATAAAATGTTCTCTTATTAGGTAAATATTGAATCTTTCACTATGATTCTATATAATAAAAATATTTTCAAATATAGTGTTTCAAAAAATTCATGAGTCTTGTAGACTCATGATTCTTAGAGTTCTATAGTATTGGGAAAGAATAAAAAGTAAATTCATTGTAATAAATCTCTTGATTTCTTTTACAATTTATTCCCAATATATTACGGTTTCAATTAATGAGTACTATGGGTATTAAATAAACACATTTAAGGATAAATGTTTTTATCGTTTTTGTTCATAGATTTTTATCACATATATCTAATTGAGTATTAATGAATTCATATATTCTAGAAAATGAATTTTTTACATGTATTAGAGTGAATATTGGGTAGGTTTCATAAAAAAGGGATATTATGCAAATCAAATGATGGAATTATTTGGGTTCTAGAGATTAATCAGTATTCCAAATAGGTTGTGATTTCCAACAAACATTTTAATAGTGAAACTACTCCTTAATTAGATGAGAATTGGTTTCCTATAATGGTGGATCAAATTGATAAAGTTAGTTATTCATTCATTATTTCATCTATATTAGTAATGTTTAATATATATAAATTAATGTAGAATAACTTAATTCTATTAATATCTCGCTGTTATTTAAAAACATCCTGAAAGGTTGTGAGTATGTCAATATTATTAATTGGAGGGTTCTTTGCGTAATGAACCCAATCCCAGAATTCCAAATCCAGTTTCATGTTTTATTAAATTGTCATAAGATACAATAAATCACATAATGAAGCAAGAAATAGTTCTCGTAGTATTAGTAAACTAGATAAAACATGATACCCCAAATATATTTGAGTATGCATATTACAACATAATTTTTTTAGAAAATTTCATTATTCCCTCTATCATATCCTTGTATATCATAAAAATTACCCTTAATTTATTCCTTAGAGTGGAATAAAATAAAGGTGATATAAAATTCTATGTAAGAATTATGTATATTAGAAGCTATCTTGAATTAATAATCATAGTTAATATAAAAAGGTAAATATCTAAAAATACATTTCATTTAAATAACTTGACTATCACATTAATAAAAGGAGGGAACAAAATAGAAGCTAAATAACCAATAATCATATCGGTTAATAGATAACTATGAATAAAATTCATCTAGATATATTATCATTATAAAAATTTCAAGGATAATAATAATAACTAAATGAAGAAAATGTGTAATTAATGTATGCCATGTTTCTCAGGTACATGATACATCCATTATCAAGACCTTTCTCATGATAATTTTAAATGCACTACTATCAACAACCTTCACAATAATTTTAATGAAAATATAGGAAACAATGCTTAAGGGTTCATGTCAAACAAATTTCTTTTATTGAGACTACTGATTCATTAATGGGATTTCATTAACCTATCCCCAAACCATGTCATACTGGTCCAAGTCATTACTTATATATATAATAATAAATATTTTGTTAATTAATTAAATAAAATTAATTATAAACACCATATTAAATAATGATATATGTTTTAATTAATAAGTATGTGCATGATAAATAATAATTTTAACATTTAGGGTAAATTTAATTTTTATAGGAAGATGAATAATTAAATCCAAAGAAAAAGACAATAAAAATAAATCAAGGAAGTGACTGTCAATACATTATTTGTTCAAAATGATCACAATCCATCTATAGGAATAAAAATTATGGAATCAAAAATTATCATTTGGGTAACAATAATGGTTTGTATTCATTAATGATGATAAATACCAAAAAAAAACATTTTTAAATACATTCCTGAAGAATATATCCTTTTCAATTTTTGAAATACTTTGAAAGTCATTTTTCCTGATAATACCTTCAAATGAATAAGTTTTTAAAAAAAAATTTAAAAAAAAAATTATTTTAATATAATATTTGAGTGATCATGAGATCTAAAAAATTTCTTTATGTCACACACATTAAAAATATATTCTTTTCAAAGATTAGTTAATCCAAACATGAATTATTCGAAAAATGTCATAATGTTCCATTGAAAATGTTTTTAAAAAAAAAATTGGTAAAACTTCCTTTTATAAATAATTTTATAACTTTTTTAAAAAATAAAAAACATTATTATAAATCACATTTTTAGAAGAAAACATACTTTTCCACTGAAAATAAAAATTATATATGATTTTTTGAAAACAAATTACTACCAATGAGGGGGAAAATGTAACATTAATTAAAAATATAGATAAAAACATTAGAAAAATATAATGAATTGGGTTTATTAGGAAATGGACAAATAATTACCTTCAACTGAAATTCTTAAATGAACCTTTACAATGATCCTCATTATGATATTAGAATCAATCAATAAATAAATTATGTGTTTCTTCTATAAATCCATACAAAAAATTTAAATAAAACATAAATTTATAAAAATAATTATAATCTAAATTTTATCCTTACAAAATCATTGATATTGATGTTTTACCCAATAAGTGTAGATTAAGTTATGAAATACCTTAACTTACTCCCCCTTTTTGGTAAAAATTCATTAAAATCATGTATAGTGGTTTAAAACGTGTTATTAACTTATAATAAAACCATATTTGAATTTATTATGTAATGTATGTTTGTTTTATTATATATTATCATCGTTTCATCATTAATTTTTCATTATCATCATTATTTAGGCTATAAATTGCATTAATTTCTCCTGTGAGTTTTGTTATAAATGATCTATTTCACACTCATATTATATAGTTATATTATCTCTATAATAATAATCATGTCATAATTATCATAATTTATCTTCATTTTTATATTTAAAACCTATCATGAATGTTTTTTATGAAAGATGGAGTATGTTATGATCATGGAGATAATGGGCCTTACATACACATGGATAACATTTCTATTATTCATTGATCATTAAAAAGGGTAAGTATTATTTTAACTTCAAAAAAGTATCATAATATCATTAATACAATATTATATAAATATATATATCATTCATGTGGTTTGGTTTTAAAAATAGAGTCACATCACTTTATGAACGTGGTAGTCCACACATACACGAATAACATTATCGTCCTTGATTGAGTGAAAATTATAGCAAATAAAAAGATATATTATTTTTGTAGAATGATTAATATGTCTTTAATATCATAATTATGAAATATATCTAACATATAATAATTAAATAAATCTCTATCATCTAATATGTAAAGAGTTATTGAATGATGATTCATATCACTTTGGGAAGTGGTAGTCTTCCATACACACGAGGGATGTTATCACGTCTCTTATTGAATATAAATTAATAAGTAATATATTATATAATTACTCCATACATCTAAATATTTTATATATATCATATATATTCCTTATATCAATCTTAATACCAAAACAATGATTAGATGTAATGGAAATTTGAACATCATCAGTTCACTATGTAGTAGTCTATGGTGCAAATGAACAATGATTTAATAACAAATTTGGGAGAAGAAGAGATGGTTTTAAGACAATATTAATTAAAAAACATAAAATTATATGGTATATTCTAAGGTTATTACATAATAATTGTTTAATATAAATTTAAGGATGTGTATAAGGAATTAAAATTAAGACGCTCATTGAGGAATAATATCTCTTCTTCTAGTATTCCACTTAGTTTTTCACTAAATCATTAAAAATGTTGATTTGTGAAAAACATATGTCTTCCAAGATGATATAGGGGAATGTTTTATGTAATTTGGGTATTTAATGGGTGAACTGAAGTGGTTTTAAAGGGAGAAAAGGTGGACATATTGAGTACCCTTTTATAGTTAATGAGTAGTACCGTTATTGTAAATACTCAAAATTAATCACTATTAGGATTTCTCCCTTTTGGAATGTTACTAAAAATTGAATAAAAACTTATTTTAGATATTATTTTTTTCTATTTGTACCTCATACACAAAAAATGAATAAATACATTATTAAAGTTTCATTCCTTTGTATTTATGCTTACTCAGTTTCAGCCCTTTTAATTTTTACTATGGTAACTTGTATCTTTTTATTTACCTAGGTAATTTATCCTATAATTATAAAATTAAAATGAAACTTATTAGAGTATTATTGAATGATGATTCTGAATATATAATAATATTTAGTAAACAAATAACATGTTTGTGTTAAGTTGTATTTAAATCAAACACATGTAATGCACCAAACCATGTTTTAACCTTAACCGTTGTTATTAATTTTATCTATTTTCAATAATCAATACGATTTAAAATTAATTTTAAAATACAATATTTTATATATTATTCTAATTAAAAATATGGAACGATTTCTTAATATAAGAAATACATAACTTGAAGAACTTAATTTTATATTATTTTGGTAGAAACAATAAGTAAGTTGGATTTTAAACTAATGATTTTCTGAATATTACAATGTTTTTATATTAAAATTAAAAATGAAAACTTTTATAAAGTACAAAATTATATTAATTCATATAAAATTAATATAATTTTACATTAAATCAAATTTTAAATTTAATTTATCATTATAAATATTTTAAATGAAATGACATTTTTTAATAAAAATTAGCACTTTTCACAATTCATCTAAAAATGAATTTTTTCGGAAAAATCCAAAAACAATTCACTAAATGTAGATAATTAACCATATATATCCTACATAAAATCTCATATAATAATAACATTAGAAATTTAACAAGAAATGAGGCACCAACTGACTAATCAGTTATGTAGTCTTAGTAAACGAGATATATAAATGTGTATCGTATTGCAAAAGAATAAACTAATCACAACATGTTTTTTGTTCATTATAAATAAATAAAATTGAGTATAAAAATAATCCATATATTAAATTCTGTAAAATATTTTTCAATATGCTTCACTGATACCTTGGAATGGAAACATAACAAGGGTGATCTCAAATGATCCGTAAGGGAAAGTATAGAGGAAGGAATAATGAATCAATGAGAATTGTTAATATGGAATGATAAATAAAATAAAACACATTACATGTAATCAATAATTAGGATAAAAGTGCGTAAACACTATGTAATTTTAACAACTATAAACTCATTCAATTTAACTAAGTAGATAGGGTAAAATAGATATGGAATAGTAAGAAACTAAAAGAGGTTCCATCTAAATAACTTAATATAATATTTATCCATAGATATATTGACACAAAATCACAAGGATGGATAATATCTAAAAATAAATAAAGAATGTTATTTCTTAATGGACATCATATCAAAGGAACATGAAAACATATATCATGAATACCTTCCACAACATGATTTAAACTATGGGTAGAAAGTAATCTATACTTCTTGGAAACAAACTCGAAGTGTTTTTTGCAAATTAATTTCATCTCATGAAACTACCTATTCATCAAAGGAATTTAATTAGCTAGTCCCTAGCACTTATATCTTACATTAACTACTCTCAAATCCATAGGTATTTATTTAACTGATCTCCAACCCATATAGTGCATGTCCAAAGTATTTAAATAATCAAAGAGCCTTATAAAATATCAGTATTCAATAAAGGATACAACATTATCGATATTACAGAAAATAAAAAAATTACATTCCAATTAAACAACATATAAAAAAATTTATATGTTTTAGGTAATAATAATATCTATGGATAATCATATGGAATGTTAGTGAAAATTCAATGTCAAATGATCAGATGAAATTAAATATTTCAAGGGGAAAAAAAGAAATCAAGGAAGTGAATGTGAATACTATCAAAGGAAAAATATATCATAATATTTCCATATAAATATTAATAATTTTAAAAATAAATCATAACCCAAGTGGAGTAATATAAAGGGTTTTTGTCAATGGTGAATGAAAATATTATAGGAATAATATTTTAAAACATTTTTGAGGAAAATATCCTTTAGTTTTGAGAAACCTTTTGAAAAAATATTTGAAAAACCATTTCATTGAATATAAATTTTGGAAACATTTCTTTTAAAATGTATCCTTTTAAAAAATTCAAAAGATGATTAAAATAAATGATGGAGGGTAAATTCATACATATAGTAAGAGGTAAAAAGAATATTCTGTTTGCACAGTTAAAGGGTAGAAAAATGCATTCTTCAGAAAGAAACACGAATATTCTTTTTAACTAATAGGTTAAATTAAAAAAGGATAAAAACTTTTATACCAACTCATTTTAAATTAAATTTTGAATTTTTTTAATAGAACTTGGTTTTTAGAAGAAAACAGGTAATCTCACCAAAGAGAGAAATATAGTCGGGTTTTCATTAAAACATTTTCTGAAACACATTGAGTACCATTGAGCGAAAAATTGTACCAATAAATTTAAAAGGTCATGAATTACTAGAGGATATTAAAATTAATGGTTTTAAAATAAAATGATCATATAATTTCCTCAAATAGAAATTCCATGGAAAGATAATTATAGTTATTTTTGAGGAAGATAATATTTAAACATTATAAAGTGTCACATACCACATTGAACCATTTTAAATCACATTCCTCATGAAGGAATAAAATTAAATGAATGTTATAATATCATTAGTGTAATTATATTCATGATATATCAATTAAAATGGAATTATATACACTGTATAAAGGAAACATGGGGCATAACAACAAATAAGTCTCAATAGAATGTAAATTGAGACGAAATCCCTTACCTCGAGTTTCCTATCATGTGAATGTCCTTTAACATCATCTATAATAAACATAAGTTAATTTTATATTTTTTTATAAAATTTTTATTTTTTAAGATTACTTTTATTTCTCTTATTTCTATGTTTTATACATCTACTAAAATAGTTAAGTTTACATCAGGTGTTTTGAACAAATTTGGCTTTTTTCTAAAAACTGCATTGGTAGATCAACTATGGTCAAAGGGGCCATTATATAACATCTAGATAACAATAATAAATACATAATTATCATATTTATACATAAATTATACTTTTAAAATCAATCATTAATTTTGGTTATGAAAAATTAATCAATGTTACAATCATTGAAACGGTTGGTCGTACATACACATGAGTACCATTCTCATTTTCAATGATTGTTATAGAAATAAGGTAAGTACAATAATATCTTCACATATAGATCCTTTATTCATAAATGACATGTTATAAAATCATATATACTTATATATATTTAATTATTGTGATGTAATAGGATTCACATCGTGTCAAGGAGCCGATAGTCTACACATCCCTAAAAACGTTAGAACTTTTTAAGTGTGTGAAAGGGTAATGAAGAAAATGAGAGATATATATATATATTTAAAAAACAATATATTTCATTGATACCATATATATATATTTTATATAACATATTTTTAATTGAAACCTCCCGTTATACAATCCTTGAATCGTGTGAATGAATCACATCCCTTTGAGGGGGTGGTAGTCTATACTTCCTCAAACGATGTTATCGTATTCTCACAAAATGGAGTGCATATGTGTATGTATTATAAAATAATTAAATAAGTATAAATACATTATAACTTTCATATATAAAATATTTAAATATATTCACCCTCATAAAGTTCCACCATTACTGGTAGTAAAGGAAAAATGAACAACAGTCATTTCGTGAGGCAATAGTTCACCTTACATAGAAATAGTATGTTCGTTAATTATTAGATGGAAGTGTGTGTAAGTGTAGGTATAAAAAATAAAATAAATAAATCCTAGTATGTTTATTATAATCATTTTTTATAACATAATTGAATAATAAGATATGATGGTTTGGATAATTGAAATAAAACTAAAAAGCTTGAGAGAAGAAGTTGCCTCGTAATTGGGTAATTACTTTTGGTTTATACAAAAAGGATTCCTTGGAAGTATTTCTTCTGAAAGTGAGGATTCAAGGTCAAGGGTATGGTTTTTTGGAAGATATATGGGAATATATTGTCTGAAACTAATTGGATTGATATGTGTGAGGAATCGGGAGAGGTGGTGGCCTTTTATAAGGGAGGAAAAGGACTGACAATGAATTTTTGAAAATAAGTTAGGTGTACCCATGTTTTTACCAAAAAATATTAAAAACATTAAGTTTAATGTAATAATTATGCCCATGAAATGGGTTTTAGTCAAGTTTCTTGTTCATTTGGGTCCTTAAGATATTGGTTGAGTCCTTTATTAAGATTAATTTTACCTTAATAATTTTAATTAATTTTAATTACATTCACTAATAATTTAGTTCAAAAAAAAGTTTGTATTTTTATAAATTATAAATTATAATTATTAAAAATATAATATCCATTTTTATAAATTCCAATTTTAGTGGTGGTAGAAATTAATTTAAATTCAATCATGCATACGGTATGATAATGTAGGTTTTTGAAGTAAAAATGTATGACAGTTTTCAATGTTTTCAAATTAAATTTATATGTGACATTTATTCCAATGAGAAAAATTATATTAATTGAGTAAAATATTATCTAATTAAACACTAAACCAAATTTAAATTATAATTTAAATATAAAAATAAATTATAAAAACTGTATGAACTAAAATTCAGTATTTTTAGTGATTCACTAAAACCAGAACTATTTCATAAAAATATCAAAACCTCACCCTAACTTAACTATAATGTTTAACATTAAAATATCAGTTTTATTTTGACATCTTAAATAAATTAATGTGTAAAATTTTATATTTAAAATGGTTTCTCCATAAAATGGTGGTAAATTTTTTTTTAATGAAAATATAGGTTTTTTGTGTAAGATTGTGTTTTTTCTTATCTTATGAATATCAAACCTAATGAAAGAATGTAGAAACATATTTTATTGTATATATAACATATATATAACATTATTATCACTAATTAATTATAATTAATCTAATATATTATATTAAATAAATTCTTTCCAATAAAAATTGTTTTCTATAGAAATATTAACTTTATATTCAATTTCTTCTTATATTAATTTATAATTAATCTTTAACCCTTAAATTAATTATCTATTTGTATAACCATAATTATCATTTGTTACTTATTCATATTCATAACTACTAATTTAATGACTAGTTTATATCCCATTATATTTTAATAATATGTTATTTTTTGATGAAACATGGACTTGTGTGTAATGCAAACTATCGACGAATGTCACTCATAGGTGTAATGCCCACTAAATCGGTGTTGCAAGCATCGAAACCCTTAAACATTATTTTAAAAATTAAATATATCTTAATGTATCTGGATATTATATTACCTTACACACATGGTATCGTGTGCCATGCACACTATATAATATAAGGTTTTTACATTTGATTTTATGGGTGTCACATTCTCCCAAACTTATTTAAATTACACCCTCAAATTTTAAGCATGATATTGGTGATAGATTTTTTGATATTTCCAATGAAAAAATAATAGATCATGCAAAAGTTTTATAAAAAATCCTCTAGAAAAGTGATAATGAGATGTGAAACATTCAAATGGACTAACATATAACTTTGTATCTAAGTTGGAAGACATCATTTGAAAGTTGAGATAAATACATTGATGAAAAATGTAAATATTTATAGGTATTGAATGATTTAATCAATCACAAACACGTAAATGATGAATAAAAATTTGATGTCCTCAAATCTATAAATCATTGATAATTTATTAAATAATCAGTTCAAGAGAAATTAATGTATTAAGACAACTTCTTCTTTTTAAGTTCTTTTTCTAATGTTGGGAAATTATTTTACTACCAAATAATATACAAAAATATTATTATTTGATAGGATTAAATTTTATATGAAAAATCCCTAATTTTAGTTTTTCTTTCATAAAATTATAATTCATTCCTTTACTGTGAGCATTTAATTACCAATAATGAATATTTTTATGCCTGAAGCACTCAAAGAAACATTTAAATTATTATAAAGCCCATAAAAAAGGGAGAAGTTTAACTATTAGGCGTTAACTATAATCTAAAACCAATATGGTTCAATGATTACTCTATAATAGTGAAAAGTGATATTAACAATTCATCATTAAAATATAATAATCAAATTTTTTATCTAAAAACAATGAAAAATTAACCAAGGCATTTTTTAGGATAGTGGTTGGTGTGAAACCCTTTTTTCCTTTGGTCATGGGTTCACAACCTATGACCTTTCTTAATTTTATTGGTTTTCACCTAGTAGACATTTTCTTCTTTTCTAAACCCATATTAATATAATTTCAAAAATAAATATGATGGAAATCATCTAAATAAGGTTAATCACTAAATATTTTTTTAACAAAGTTTTTCAATACAACATTAATACATAAATACTTCGTCGATTTATTTCTGCATTAGTCCTTCCATGATCTAGGGATTCTCTATAATATCAATTGTATGATTCCTATGTCATAAAACCATATCTATAATATAAAACACATTAGTTTTACGCTAGGTTATTTTTTTATCATTATCTAATCAAATCCTTTTTAATGTTTTTTAAAGAAAATGTGAATTATCTTAAGCACAACCCCTAGGAGTTTTAAACCAGGTACGGAGTAAGGCATATTTCCATGTACCAGGTAACCCTGAGTGAGGATTTAAGAACCATGTTAGAGTTATTACCCCAATGTAAATTTATTCCAAAACCACATCCAATTGTATTATCTAGACATTGATGTATTTCTAGGAAGACCCACAAAATATCTTACTTACCAAAATTCTATTACATTCTTCTATACGTATCTTAAAATATTACCTTAGGTTTGTGTTATCTAACTTAATATTTCCAAAATCTAGATCCCAATGTTTCTACTAAACTAAATTTAAAATAGAAAATTAGTGAGCCAACCCTAAATAGCCCGGAGTATATGTCTGATACTAATTACATTGGCATGATTACATGAATTCAATCCCTATAGGACTGATCATTTAGGTAGTTTTGGTAAAATAAATACATAAATGATTATTGTATTATAAAATAATAAACTAATTACAACATAGTTTTTTCTTTATTTCTAAATAAATAACTTCGAGAATAACTCTAATCCATGTAGTATATTCTTGCATATCTTTAATAGTATGATTCTTGGATTATTGGGGAATGAAATATAATAAGGGAGTGCTCAGATTCTCAATAAGTAAAAAATGTAGTGAAATAAATAATTAATCAATTAGAATAGTCAATAAAGAATGGTAAATAACTAAAGACATTGGATATACAGTCATTAAACTTAATGAATGTGCATAAAAATATTGAAAGGTAATAACTAGAAACACAATCCATTCAAATAGATAGATAAGTAAAAATAAATTATTCATTGTAAAAAACTAAAACAGTTTCTATCTAAATAGATGATAATGAAATGCATCTATAGATATATTGATACAAAATCTCATGGATGAATAATAACTAAAACTAAATTAGGGAAATGATTACTTATTGGAAGTCATGTATGAGGAACATGAAAACCTATACTATTAAGACGTTTCAAATGAAAGTATAAAATATTGTTAGAAACAAATCTATAGTGCTTAGAAAATAATCAAAGGGGTTTTATACAAGAAATGTCAACTCATGAGAATACCAATGCATCTAGGAGATTTAATTAACCATCCCTCAACCTATAGAGCTTGCATTAAGTCGTATATAACCCATATGGCTTGTATTAACTAGTCACCAACCTGTATTGTGCATATCCAAATAATTTAAATAATAATCATTCCATATATAATATCCATATTTAATCAATAATACATGTTTATCAATATTTCTCAAAATAATCAAATAAATTTCAAAGTAAACACCATATGAAAATTCGTATATGGTTTAGGAAATAACCATTTCCATTAAAAGTGATATGTATATTTAGTGGAAATTCAATATCAAATGATCATAGGAAATTGAATATTTACTGGGGACTAAAAGAAATCAATTAAGTGAATTGAAATACTATCCCTATAAAAATTATTCATAGTCCATCCATAGAAAGAATAAATATGGTTATAATACAACATAACCTAGGTGGAGTAAAATAAAGGGTTTTTTGTTACAGAATAGATACATTTTAAAAAGATATTTTAAAAATAATCATGGGGAAAATATCCTTTTTTGTTTAAAAAATTTAAAAACACCTTTCTTTAAAAACTTTAATAATTATATTTTAAAAAATATTCTTTTAAAACATTAAAAGGTAGCTTCAATGAAATAATAGTGGGTAAATTTATAAATTTTATACAAGGCAAAAAGATCATTTCCTTTTCACTATTAAAAGTTACAAAAATTCCATATTCAGAGAAAGACATAATGATTCCTTTGAAAATAATGGTAAAAGAAAAAATGGGAAAAACTAAATTTACCAAATCATTTTAAAATCATTTTTGAAATTATTTTAATAAAGCATGGTGTTTAGAAGAAAATATGTTCTCCAATGAAAGAGAATAATAATATTTGGTTAAATGTTTTTTCTAAAATACTTTCAGTGCTAATGATTTGAAAAATCATATAAATACTAGAAAAATCTTAGGAATTACCATAGGATATGAAAATGCGAGTGTTTTAATGAAAAATTATCAACTAAATTCTTTAAATGGAAATTTCATTGAATTTTGATTAATGTTATTGTTGAGGAAAGTAGTCTTTATACATTTCAAAGTGTTTCATACCACATTAAAACATTTTAATTAATAGGACTTATGAAGGAATAAAATTAAATGAACGTTATAACATAATTATAGTAAATATATTCATGATATATCATATAAAATGGAATTATATACACCTTATAAAAGAAATTATGCGCAAAGAAACTAATAAGTCTCAAAAGATTGTAAATTGAGACGAAATCCCTTACCATGAGTTTCCTTTTAGATAAATGTCCATTAACATCCAATATGATAAACTTATATTAATTTAAATAAAAATACAACCATTTTCAGGTTTCGAATTACATTTATTTCACTTATTACTATGTTCTATACAACTACAAAAACAAATATGTTTACGCCGGGTATTTTGACCAAAATTGGTTATGTGTCAAAACTACATTGGTAGGTGAATTATGCTCAAATGATTAATTATATAACATATAAAGAATAATAATGAAATAATTATAATATTAATTCATAAACTAAACTTTTAAAAACAATGATTTAATAAGTTTTGGAAAAATGAATCAACATTACAATCATAGAGAGGGTAGGTTATATATACGAATGTGTAATGTTCTCATTTTTAATGATCTATATGGAAAATGGTATGTATAAAAATATAATTCCAAAATTATAATTAAATCATAAATACCATGTTATATAATTATATATATATATATGTCTTGTTATGTGAAATAAATCACATCATGTTGGGGAGGTGTTAGTACAGACCTCCACGAATAACGTTATCACTTTTTAAGTGTGTAAAATAGTAATAAAGAAAATGATATATGTATAAAGAAATTTAATTACTTCATGAATATAATATAGATTTTTTTATGTCACATATGTTTAATTAAAACCATCCTTTATTCATTCCATATATCATGTGAACGAATCACATCTCTTTGAGGGGGAGGTAGTCCACACTTCTTCAAATGATGTTATTATATTCCCATAAAATGGAGTGCATAAGGTTATGTGTTATAAAAGAATAAAAAGTATAAAGAAATTGAAAATTTCATATATAATGTATATAATTTGTGTTTCTTTCATTATGTACATCTTGATAGGTGGGAAAGTAAGAAAAAATTATTGTTTCATGAAGGAATAGTTCACTATATACAGAAATAGTATGTTTGTTACCTGTTATATATAAGTGTGTGCCAGTGTAGTTAAAACTAAAATTATAATCACATACTATTATATTTAGGATACATATATTGTTATACAATAATATAATAAAAAGTGATGTGGGTTTGGATAATGGAAATAAAACAATAAATCCTGATAGAAGACGTTACCTCTTAATCGGGTAACTACTTTTGGTTTATACCAAAAGGATTACTTTAAAGAATTTATTCCCAAAGGGAGGCATCAAGGCCAAGGGTATGGTTTTTGGGAATACTTATTGGTTTGTATTGGTGGAACCTATGTGGTTTGATAGTTTTGAGGAATGATGAGATGTTGTGGCAATTTATAAGGGAGGAAAAGGACTCAATATATATTTTTTAAATTAAATTAGGTGTACCCTTTTTTTAACTAAATAAGTTCTCAAAACCAAAAAACTCAATAATGTATGGTGAATCACTAATTAATGTCCATTAAATGGGTTTTTGACAATGGTTTAGGTCATTTTTCCCCTTATGATAAAGATTAAGTTATTTATTATGATTAATTTTACCTTGATAATTATATTTAATTGTAATTACTTTCAATAATATTTTTTTCTAAAAATAATGTTTTTACTCATAAAAATTATCAATTATTATGATTCCAAATTTGATATCCATTTTTAGAAATTCCATTCATAGAGATGGTAGAAATTAATTTAATGTTAATAACACATAGGGATGACAATGCAGGTTTTTAAAGAAAAAATGTCTGAAATTGTGTGATTTTTATAGTCAATTTCAAAGTGAAATTTATTAAAATGGATTAAATTTTTTTAATTTATAAGAATATGACCTAGTTTTATCTTAATAACAGTTTAATATATATATTTTTATATATAAATTATATGAAAAATAGTTTTTAACTAAAATACATTATATTAGCTATTCATTAAAAAATGAAATGTTTCATAAAATTTTCAAAACATCACACCTGAAATATTTTTTAAAAACAAAATATTATGTTTATTTTTACATATTTAATTAATTAACAATTCAAAATTCATATTTAAAATGGGTTCTCTAATAAAAGGCAGTAAAAATAACTTAATAAAAAATATATGTTTTTATGTGTAAAATAAGATTTGTTTCTATCTTAGGAATATAAAACCTAATGGATGAATGTAAATATTATTCAATTGAATATATAACATATATATTACATTAATATAACTCACTAAATTTAATTAATTTAATCTATTATAGTAAAACAACCTTTTTTGCATGAAAATAGTTTTCTATATAAATATTCATGTCATATTAAATTGATTATTATTTATTTAAAATTAATTTGTAACCAATTAAATCATTAAATTTTTCTATAAGCCATAATCTTGATTAGATAGGTATTTCTATTCAAAACTGCTATTTCAAGGTCTTGTTTATATATCATTATATTTTAATAATATTTTATTGATCGATAAAACTTGGCCTTGAGTGTAACGTAAGCCATCGAGGAAGGTCGCTCATATGTGTAAAACATACTAACTTGGTGATGAATGAATTGAAATATATAGAATCTATATTAAATAGTAAATATATTATAAAGTATCCTGATATTATATTACCTTACACTATTGGTATCACAGTTAATACATGTTATCTAATATATGGTTCTTACTTTAAATTTTTAGGGCATCAGTCTCAAAAATAATTTTGAAATTTTGATTTAATAATTTAGGATTAATTTATAATATAAACTTTCTAAAAGTTGTAAAAATTTACTTTTAGATTATTATTGCAATTCTGGACTATTATTTATTTTAGAAAAAGTACAATTTTTCAGAATATATATTTTTCCATTTAAATGATTCATATTTTATTTTTGATAAATAGATAACTAATAAACATATGTAGACAATATATTTTTTAATTCTGTTATTACTATTAATTTTCATATTTCCAGTGTAAAAGTGGTAACTTTTATTCTAAATAATAGTAATATACTTTTGATCAGAAAACTCTATATTGTATATAATGCAAGATATCTCTGGAACATGTTTCTGATTTCACAAAAGTTAAACACAGTTTTTGTGGGAAATAATATAAATATAATTAATGTAGGTTTTTTTAAATATTACATATATCATAATGTATTAGGATGTTATATTACCATCCACCCATGGTGTCGTATGCCACACATGCTACCGCATCAAATGATTATATTCTAAAATTACAAGGTGTTACATTCTCCCCACCATAAAAAAATTAAATCCTCACCATTTAAAATTAATCATAAAAGTCTTGAATTTTATATTTGAAAATTACTTTATTGAAAAACCCACATCAAAATGGGTCAATAAAACATCCTCTTAATAATAGATAAATTGATGTATGACGGAAATATAGAATAACATATAACTAGGGTTCCACACAAGACATAATGTGTGGATTGTGAATATATAGGCAAGGCTGAAAACTATAATAAATACTGGGAGTGATTTATTTCATTTGTCACAAAAATTGAACAACCAACATAATGATAAAGTCCTCAAAAACATAAATATTTGATTATTTAGTAGAACATATGATTCATCTAATAAGGTTGTAATATGAAAATATATTTTTTCCAATAACAATTTATTAAACTTGAGTAATTATTTTACTATCTAATAATATATATAAATATATATACTTGATACTATTCAATTATGTATCAAAAACTTAATCCTTTGGTTTTACTTCAGTCAATTTTCAATTCATCATTTACTCTAATAAATGAATATCGCATAATGAATTATTTATTCCTTAATCAGTAATACTTCATTTTAAAAATAATGAAAAGTATATCCACCAATATATAACTATATTCCAAAACTAAAATGATAATAAAAAGTTTTTAAATTAATCTCTTAAAATCAATGTAATAATTATGGTTCCTAATTATTATTTATTTTTCAAAAAATTTACCTAAAAACAATGTAATATTATTCAAGACATCACATAGACTATTGGTAGGCAAGAAACCCATATCATCCTTTAGTTATTGATTCAAGATGCTTCTTATTTCTAGATGCAATGAGTTGTCTACCATCATGTAGGTTGTCCATTTTATAAACTATGTTAATATTATTACAATAATTTTCCCATAAATATTTTGGACATCCTCAAAATAAAATTTTTCATTAAATAACATTTTAAAGTGGGTATCAATACAGGATTATTTTTATCAAGTATAATAATATTTTTTGAATATTATTATAATTTCATTAATTTTCATATTAACCATAAAGGTTATAAACACCTTTAAAATTGTTTCTTGAATATGTAAATACATACCGCTGGAAATAACGTTTCCACTAAAACATATACTTGGTATATTTTCTCCAAAATTTCTATAATCTTGTAAGATTCACATCAGATAAAACCTAAGAATAGGAATTTAATACATAAAACTTTTTTCATCTAGGATCTCATAATACCATGATTATATTGATAACTCTTATGTTAATTGGGGAAAATGTGCATCAAAATATTAACACATTCCTTATAATTTTAATTTTTTTATACAAAAATAACATTTTTAAAAAAATTTCTCCAATTTAATTATTAAATACCGAAACAAATGTAATTACTATATTTTCTTTCTACATAGATAATTCTATCATCCATAGTTTATCATTGACCATTCATTATCATCATATATTCAAATACTTCTTAATTTATTTCATTGAAAATATTGATTATACTAATAATATCCCATCAGAGTGTCAATGAATCTGTGTGGTAAGAGACGTTAACATGTACTAAATAATGATTAGGTTAAGCCTAATGAAAAAAAAATTAGAGTTATTTCTAGAAGGGAAATATATTCCAGAACCATGTCTACTTTTAGTTTTCATATAGGGATGTATTTCTAGTAATGAAGAGATAATATCTACCATAAAAAACATTTTTATTTTCTTCTATACTATGATAAAATTATATCATAAGATTATGATCCATAATCTAATTTTTCCTAAATCTAGTTCACGTTTTTTATACTAAACTTCTCTAGATACCAACTGTAATAACCCTAACCTAGTATCGTAGAGATGATGTTTTACCTTATTACATTGGCATAATATAAAAATAATAGTATATGGAAAGATCCAATAGTTTAGTATTCTTGGTAAACTATATATATACATGATTACTATAATACAATTGAATAAAAATATTACACCATATTTTTATTCAAGAAATGAATTATTCCCTCTAGAATATCCTTCTACATCAGACAAACTATATTTCATGGATTTCAAGGAAATAAAATAAAATAATGGTGATCTAAACAACATTGTAACGGTTAAGTACAATATAAGCTATCATGAATAAATAAGAATAATCAATATGGTAGGGTAAATAAATTAAAACACATACCATTTATAAAAAAATTAATATCATTATAAGATATGGTATAATAAACATGTAAAGGTATTTAAATGAAACTCATAAATTTAATTAATAATTTATAATTCAATGCATCTATAGAAAATATAATTGAGAAAATATCCTAGAAAATTATAATAACTAAAATAAAGGAAATAACTAAATAGGGGATGAACTGGTTCCAAGGTTCATTGTACATATACCATCAAGACCATTGATATGGCAGTTTAAAACATATTTTTTTCAAGACCTTTCAAAAAAACGTTTTAAAAAATACATGTTACAAACATTTATGGTGTGTGTCCAACTGATTTTTTCTCATGAGACTATTGATTCATTGAGTGTCTCGCATTAACCAGTCCTTAATTCTTGTCATACCAATCCAAATAATTCCTTCTATATTGGATAATTGAATTAATTTATAAATAATGTGTCTTATAATAAAGTATTTGTATTGATTAAGTGATATGGATTTATCATTATTTCCCTATTTAATCAAAAAAAAATAAAATTAAGCATGATATTTAAGAATGGTATATAGTTCTAATAATAAACAAATACATATTAAATAATATTAACATTTATAGAAAATATAAGTTCCATTATAAAATCAATAAATAAAGGAAAAGTTATTGACTAATAAAAAGAATCCAGTATGTGAATGCCAATACTTACCATGGACTGATCTATCAAAAACCTTTAAGAAGATGAATATTGATGGTTTAAAAATTTACCCATTAGTGTAATAATAAATTTTTTTTCATTGATAAATATATGTACCTTAAAAATATATTTGAAAACATTCATGAGGAAATATCCTTTTCATTTTGAAAAACATTTGAAAAAATATATTTTTAAAAATAATTTATAAAATCTAGAAATTCACATAAAAATTTTAAATTAATTTTCCATGAAAATAATATTTTCAAATCAAAATTCTTGAATTAAAAAAATTTAGTTGCAATGATGGATAGAAATTACATTCATTCCATACACGTAAAAAAAAATTTCGTTTAGTTTTTGAAAAAAATGAATTATTTTGGAAATGATATAAGATTCAATATTTTTTAGGAGTAAAATTGTTTAAAATTACATTTATAAATTATTTTTAAATTGTATAAGAATTGAAAACATTTTTATAAAACATGTTTTGGGAATAAAACTTATTTATGACCAAAATGAATAATAACATCTTCTTTTTATGAAACATTTTCTAAAAACAGTTTAGATACCAATGTGTGTGAAAATAGTACTATTACTTATAAATATCATCAACAACCTGTTGAGGAATAATGGAATGGATTTATTAATAAATGGTTAAATAATTACTTAAAATAACATTCAAGTGTAAACAGTCTCGATTAAAATGAGATTGTGAAATAAACCATTAGAATGATCATTATGTGGAAATGAGAACTAAAAAATAAATTGATTATATATTTAAGTTATAAACATAAATTAAAAAGATTAAATAAAACATAATATAATAAAAATTCATTATACACATAATCATATCATGAAATAATCAATGAAGCATCTATTTAACACAGAAAGTGAAAATTCTGTTAAGAAATCCCGATTATTATACTCCCTTTTAGATAAACATGATTTATCTTCCTTTATAGTGGTTTTAAAGATGTAATTAACATACAAAGAAACCATATTATAATTTATGATATAATATATTTCCCATCTATAACATCTTACCAACCATTCCTTAATAATCATTCTTTATTTTCATTGTATTTATTTTGAATTGCCTTGTTTCATCATGAGTGATTTGTCCCGAATAGTCTGATTCATACACATTATGATATAGTTATATCATATCGAGAATAATAATAATTTTATAATTATAAATTGTTTAAAAAATTATACTTTTAAAACATATAGTGAATTACATTTATGAAAAGTGATGTATGTTACGATCTTAGAGATAGTAGGTCATATACTCGCATGAGTAACATTTCTATTTTAAATTATCATTATATAAAGGATTTAAGTAGTATTTAAAATCTAAATAATATTAAAAATATAATTAATAACATATTTATATACTTTTATATTTCATACTTGTGTTGTGGTGATGAAATGATAGTCAAATCAAATCATAAAGGTAGTATTCCACACACACACGAATGGCGTTATCATCATTCATTGAATGGAAAAGTTTGAAGATAAATTGATATTTTAATTTAAAAAATGATAAATATTTTAGGAATATAATAATTATATCATTTATATCACATATAATTACAAAAATTATCTTTATCAGCATCCATTTAAAGTTTTAGTGGATGATAAATCACATCACTTCGCGAGGTGATAGTCTGTTGTATGTATGAGTTACGTTATCATGCCTCATACACAATGAAATGTAAGAATTTATATATCATATAATGAGTATAGAGAAATAAATATTTTTTATATATCATATATATATATATAATTTATATAAATCATATTACCGATCCTTGAAAGGTTGTAATGGAAAATCTAATGACATCAGTTCGTGAGGTGGCAGTACTCC
The DNA here is from genome assembly GCA_963277665.1 of Viscum album. Classification (NCBI taxonomy): domain Eukaryota; kingdom Viridiplantae; phylum Streptophyta; class Magnoliopsida; order Santalales; family Viscaceae; genus Viscum; species Viscum album. Next base: position 1,389,250,445 of record OY728139.1, on the reverse strand, counting down.
ATACAAAAAAAACAATGATTTTGAAACCCATTTGATGGAAATATAGATGGTTTTAATTCTTCACATTATTATAAATAAGTATCAGTATATTAGTGACCATTTTTATTATATAATTATGGTTAAATAGTAGTTTAAGGATGTGTGTAAAGAAGGAAAATAAAGATGCTCGTTAAAGAACATTACCACTTCTTCACATATTTTCCTCAGGATTTGACTAAAGCAATCAAAGATTGGATTTAATCCAAAAATAATTATTCTATTATAAGTTTAGGGATTTTAGGAAGATGTTTTGTAGGTAATTTCCTTTCCTATTATTTCTAATTGATCTAATAATGGCTGAGGGTGATTTTTATTTTTTAGGTATGGAGGAGTGATATTCTTGTAAATATTCAAATGTGTACACTATTGGAAGGTATAAAATACGTCATTTGGTTAAAAAAATAATAATAATGGATGTAAGGGTGTATGTATTTGTTGAAAACCATCTACCATGTAAAATAAATTATATATTTATCATGTTATTCTGTTGTCATTATGTTTACTCAATTTTAGCCCAATTAGTTCTCATCAAAGTAACAAGTTTTTTTAATTAGTAATTAATGCATATTGAATAAAATTGAAATGATATTTTTTAGAAAATTTAGATAACTAAATTATTACTAGGAAATATAATTTATTAAATTAAAATCTTATGTGTGTGTAACATTAGTTTTCATACAAACCCATGTAATGCTGAGAAACCTATTTCAACCTTAATCATGGTTATTATTTTTTTACTATTTTCACTAATCATTAAGGATAAAATTATTTTGACCTTCTTAGATAAATTGAATAATTAAGATTAGAATATATATTCCATTTGTAATATTTCCACACAAATAGATGGTAGAATTTAATTGGAAATAAATGGGGCAAAAACAATGAGAATATAGGGTTTTAATGTGAAAATGTTCAAAATATTACAACATTTATATATAAAACTTAGGTGTTAAAATGACTATAAATATGTAAATATAATTACATGATATTTAATTATTTTAATTTTATTTCAAAACAAATTTAAAATATAATTATACTTTATAAAATATTTGATCAAAAAAGCTGGTTTTCAATTAAAATTTTGTATATTTCAATATTCCTCAAAAAATGAATCATTTCAGAAAAATCCAAAAATATTTACACAAATATGTTTTTGATGTTATTAATTATAAATTGAAATATATTTATTCATATAAATTTTATAAATTTAGTAAAAAAGTTTTTTAAATAATGTGTGTAACGAATGAATAATCCAACTTTTATAAGAAATAAAGGTTTTCAGAAAACAATTATTTTCATTTAAATGAGTCACATTTTTTACTAATCAATGGGTAACAGATAAAAATGTGTAAACGTTATATTCTATTAATTTATTTAATCATATTAATACGAAAAATTCCAAAGTCTTAGTGATAACTATTATATTAAATATAAATAGTAACACTATATAGTTGTTTTTTAAAACACAGTCTTGTGTGTAATGAAATCTATCGAAGAAACACGTTAATCCATGTAACTCTAGATGATAATATTTTTTTTCATGAAATTAAAGAAGTAAAATAGATTTAATTTATTTTAAATTTCAAATATATAAAAATGTCTTGTGTTGTTTTGCTATATTCTATTAATGGTTCCATGTGTTTTATACATTGTAGAATTAAATGTTAATATTTTGAAATTTTGGGGTTTTATATATTGGGATATTTTTGATTAATTTCAACTTATTATTTTTCATTGTTTATTTGAATTATAATAATGTTATTTCTTGATGAGATAGTAATACTAGAGTAATTCTATTGTACTACCTCCAAATAAAGTATCTATTTATATCAATGTAATGGATGATTTCATCAGAATGTTTATCCCCACTAATATCATTAGTGATTTTCATTATAGTGACCTAGAAAATTCAAGTGTTGATACCACCAACAATTTTTCACCTTCCAATTACAATTTAATCATTTAAATTAGTGATTTTTATGTATTTAGTATCTTGATATATTTATTATGTGATCTTTATTTATTTTTTATTATTGTTGACAAGTTAGTATGTATTATGTTTTAAAAACAATTTCATCATTCCACATTTCTCAACATAATACATTCTAACATGTTTTGATAAATTTTTATTATATATAAATCTAATAGATTAAACTCAAACATTTAACAAATGATAATTCATAAATGTAATTTATTTCTTGAAATAAATGTGTATTATATTATATTTTTTTAGTATTATATACATGAATCTCATAGAGAATACAAAAACACATTATTTAATTAATTCAATAATTATATTAGTCATTACTGAAACCCATTAAAATTATAAATATCAGAAGGGTAAAAATGATATAATATAGATAAAATAGAATAGAAAATTTTTTGTCACCCCAATCGGCTAGCATCAACCCCAACCCCCCCCCCCCCCCCACCAACAACAATATGGAAAATAAAAAAATTGTAAATCAATCGACATTATAAAAAATAGAAATACAGAACCTTGAGAATAATTGAGGTAAATAATTGATGAAAGAATTAATATAATTTATAAAATGTAATGTGACCATTTGAATTGCAATGTGAGTGTAAGAATAACAAGCTTACTATTTGGAATAGTAACATGGCTGTTGGAAAAGTAATTTGAAATCAAAATAAAAAAATATAAAGAAAATAAAATTTTTATTAATAATTATTATAAATATAAATATTATTATTCCATAAAATAAATATCATGATTTATTATACTCAGACAAAATATAAGAACATTTTTTGTAAACTGTATTTTGAAGTATTTCATTAAAACTTTTATATTAGAAAATAAAATTAAATGTATAAGAAATTTATTTATATAAAATTAATTATTTTTATATCATTAAATTAAAATTTTCCATGGGTTATTTGTGTGATATATTTGTGAAATACTTCAATTTTTAGGTGAATAGTAAAAATATATTTTTCATTATAACCAGTGTATCTTAATTTCCATTATTTGTGATGAAATAATTATCTAATAATATATAGAAAATTATTGTCAACCAAATGATATTTAATTTCATAAATTATATATAAAAATATGAGAAACTAATTTCCAAAATAAAAATTATTTTTCCCAAAGCCTATAGTCAAAAGTGTTCACTTTAAATGACAAATTTCCCTTTTCCACTCTCATTTTTTATAAAATGTGTCAAATAAAATTATTAAGTTTTTTAAAGTTTTAAAATTATTTTATTATATTAATATAGGATTTATATTATAATAAATTTTAAATTGAATGTTTTTTCTTTGATATAGTATTTTATTGAACATTTTATATAAAAAATAACCCTTTCCTCAATTATAAAAAACCCATCTCCCTCTTAACATAAAACCACTCCCACCACACATTAAAATGAATAATATATACCCATAACCTTCTCATAAGACTATTATAATACATAGGTATTTTATTGAGCTATCTAACACCATTAAAAAAATGATTTTAATGTCGTAGAGGTGAAGAAACATCAAGAAGATGTTATATTATCATAATTATCACCATCATTCTACTCTCATATTTATCTTTTCCTTGACCCCATCCAAACCCAAATTATATAAGGATAAATAAGTATTATCTTAACATTAAATTTATAGTGTAAACCTAATAAAATGTTTATATTTATGAAATATTAAATTATCACACATTCCATTCCATCGATTTTTTATATTGTCTCATTAACGGTCGGTTAACTTCCAAAAATGATGTTCCCAATTCTATTATTATCACTAAGAGAAGAACCATTTTATACCTTTATTGCTGGATATAATACGGAACTGTTTTATAAATTAATTTATTAAACTTTTCTTTATTTTAATGTTCTAATGTTTTTTGGTAGGATATGGATACATGATCCAAAATGAAGAAAAATGTGATGAATATAGTGAGGCATAATAAATTTTAATTTCACTACACTACTACATGACCCCATATTTATTAATTTATAATATAATTATTGATGGACCTTGATTAATGAAAAATTAAATGAAAAAACATAGAGATTGAAAATGAAAAACCATTCTAATTTCGAATGAAGCCATCTAGAAGTCAACTCCACACATAATGTTATAAATTAATAGATTATAGCATGAAGAATTGAACATTTTAAAACAAAACTATGAAAATTATATTCCCACACATTAAATAAAATTAATCCAGCATCCACAAAGTGTAATATTTTAGAAATTATTATACAGGTCTTTTAAATTACGTGTTATGAAACAAGTACATGATGTTAAACTATGGCACGAGATATAGAAATTGTATTGTTTTTATGATATTTGATGACCCCTCTTCCCATATATGACATTTGGAAACCCATGGATGGTTGTTGTGATTCTCCGAAGTCTCATTGCCTCTATAAATAGAGGTCCTAGTGGGATGGAAAGAATATTGATCAGTGAGGGAAGCTCTAGATGACATCCAATTACTATGTTTCACTTCAAATTTTATTTTTCTTTTTTTAATTTATTTTATTTATTTTCTATGATGTCTCCCCAATACTTAATAAAATAGAATTTTTGATCCCTAAAATAGTAGTTTTTTAGAGATCATGAAAGAGATAGCTAGAACATTGAGATTTGATTGATTTTTTATGGTTAATTGAGATGAAATCATTTATTTCTTCCTCCATATATAATCAATTTTCATTTAATCATTATTTTCAAATTTTATTGTGATTAATTTGGAATCAAGTTAATTCAATTTCCTTTATAAATGAACCATTTTATTCTTCCACCTAACATTGATATGCATATGATAGAACAAATTAGGGTTTATAGGTGAGTTTCCAGTGATCATCATCAGGTAAAGATAATTGAGTAAGTAACAATTGGATGATAAGGAAATAAAAATATCTGGTTGGGGATTTTTTTTAATTAATCAATATGACCCACTACAACAAAAAACAAAAAGGAAGGAGAGTAGGTAAATATAATATCTTAATTAAGGTTATTCTCAAAATCACATTCTAGACATTGAAGAATAATGTATTAATATATAAATCACACACCTACCAGAACTAAGAAAATAATTGGAAATAGTTAAAACACATGATTTTATAACAATAGGATTATCCAAACTAACATTGGTCAGTATATTTCTTATCTATTTTCAAATAAATCAATGTGAACTTTTTTATTCTATCAATTTCATAACCAAAAATTGAAAATAATTTTTTAAAGAAATATACAAAAAGAGATAAATTTTTTTATGTGCACTCTATTCTATGAGGCTACCTAGGGATAACCACTATACTATACATAAGCAATAAAAAATATTTTTTTCCATTCCCCAAGATAGGCATCCAAAAAAACAATATTTACCTACAAATTGAACCTGCATATCAACAATAATGTAATCTCAATATAAATAAGATACGAACAACATGTTTTCAATATTTAAATTCATAGGAAATTACATAAAATAATAATATAAGGTGGGTAAATTTTTCAAGGTTCACATAAAAATCAATTCAATATCCCACTCTTAAAATAAACTAATCTACATAAGTCTTTTACATTTTCCTATTGAGAATAGGTGGGTATTCTCCTATCATTCATTCCTATATGAAAATTCATTATTATTAAACATAAAAACTTAGGACTAACATAACAATTTAATTTTATTTTTTATCACTCATGCTACAAATTAAATTATATTTATAATATTTAGATGAGTATATGATCTGTTTCCATAAGATTCAGAAGGAAATACATTATCAATTTCATAGAGAAAAAATTCGCATATTATCATGATGTATTTTCAATAATGGTTCCAATGAATCTAAAGAATAATATTGGTTGGATTTATTTTTAAAATATTTAGCCTCAAAAATGGGGCTAACTTTAAAAAATAATTTCATATATCAAAGATAAGGCACACTAAAAATATCCTCTGTAAATTGAAAACTCATTATCCCCAAAACTCAGAATTAGTTTATGATCAGTGTAAGTATAATTAAAAAGATTCACCTTGTAGTTTTTTTATTTTCTTCATCCAAAATTTTGATTAGATTAAACTTCACATCCTCCACCTAGCCACATACAATTGATATATTTTTTTTTCTTATAATGATGATGTTTTTATTTTTCAAAAACATAACCCATATTTTTTTATTTATATTTTGGTAAGAAGAGAAAACAATATATAGAATGGATGAAATGGTATACCTTCCCAGTAACTAAAGATATCCTCACACTTTATTCATATAATATAATTCATCACTTCTTCCATAACATCCCACATCCCCCACAGATAAACGTTTAAATATCATGAAATATAAATTGAGCATGGTGGGAATGGTTAAATATGTCTTATAATGTGCATCATTCCTTGCTAGGTTAATCATGGATTATATGGGAAATTAATTATTAATTCAATTTTGGGTACAAGGATAATGGACTAACAAAAAAGGCTTCAATGATTTTAATTATGGTTTGGAAAGTCATATTTTGAAATGCTCCAACACAAGTTCTAGTAGGTGGAAATCCCCAATATCACTCATGAAATATTGTCATGATATAAATAGGAATTATTTTTTCTATAAATAATCGTGGGAATAGAACATATAATTTTGGACAATAACTTATTAAAAGAAATAAAAATAATAACAAAATCCAAAAACATTTCATCAATTCGAATTTTGAAATTGGTAGGGATATTTCATTTACCTTGATCAATTCATTCATAAACTCAATAGTAATTAAAAATATATACATTCTTCAATCTAATTATTCAATTAACCTTTTTCATCATTCAGTCTCATTAACATAAAAATATAAAACAAGGCATCATGGTGTTCTTAAGAAATCAGTGTCACCTATATCGGTCGACTAATAAAAGAATGCTAATTGTGGGTGTAAAATTTTCTTTTGGAGTCCTCGATAATATTTTCAAACAAAAATATATTGAACTTTAGGGGTAATTTTTGTAATGAAATATTCCTCTAGAAATGATGCATCACTTAGGTTTCACATGTACTATTACTTAAATTATATTTTGCAGCAAATTCATTTCATGTAATCTATACAGATACCCTGTTATTATTTTGACATTAATAATTGACCTAAAAAATGAAAAATAGTATTGAATAATTTTTAAATCGTGATTAATTAAGACTAAGTGGATTTGTAACACCCCAAGCTTCCATGGTACGCTTCTCTTTGAATAATACAATAGCGTGTGTTGTACGCAACTTCGAGGTCTAACACACCACAACCAATAAAAGTTGCTATTATGAATATTAATACCCACTTTTTAAAATTTTATAAATTTTATCATTCAAAATGGACTTCATTTTTGGATTTGGATTATCAAAATTAGCTTAGAGTGATTTTTTAGTATTTTTCTGAAAACATTAAATTTTTGATGAATATTGAAAACACTAAGTTATACTTTAAAACTGAATTTGTATTTAAATAATTATTTAAATTATTTAAATTTATTTTAGGTCAAAATAGATACATAATACCTATATAAGTTCAATGTAATTCATTGAACTTTGTTTATAATATTTTTAGATATATAAAAATTTTATTGAACATTTTACCGTCTTTTACCCACCTCCTAGGAGCTTTTGAAAATTTACAAAAAACATAACATTACTGCTTCTGTGAGTTAAATTTCAGAATTCCAAAATACATGGTTGTTATCCAAAAGTAAAATGTGGTTCAATAAGATGAAAATAATTTTTGGTGAATAGTAATATTTTACTTTTATTTACCACGGTTAAAATTAAATAGGTTTATTAAGGGTAAAATGATATTATTATTACCATAACACATGTCCTAATTCTATTAGATAAGTATAAATCAACCAAAAAACATCCTTAGGAATAATATATGATCCTATTTGGTCAACTTGGATTACATTAGGAAATTTATTATTATTTTATTTAAAGAAGAGTTAAAAGAATTAAATTGAAAGTTTAATAAATAACCATTTTTAATATAGGGTTACACACAATATAAATTCAACTATAAATATTAATTATATATCTAAAACGATTTCCTACATAATGTTATTTTATTTATAATTTTAATTATTAAATAATTATATTTATTTATGACACAATGATGATGCATTAATTACCATATTAATGAAAGATTAAAATAAATGATATTATAAATATCAAAATAAATCTAATTTGATAATTTTAATTAATTCCACTAATTTTATAGGTTAATATGACATTTTATAGTTGATTAAATGTATTCTGTTCAAAGTAATAAAGTTGTTAGTACTTTAAAAAAATCAATTATTAAATAATGTCAAAAATGACATAAATGAGTTTTTTTAAAAAAAATATAATATTATTGGTTGATAAAATAATTTTAAAAATCTATGGTTCGGCCAAAAGACTTATATAATGATAGGTGTATAATTCAGGTACCACTTGGGTTCTTTTGGAAGTCTATAGTAAGTTTATTAACCATATAAAATAAAAATACAAAGAGACAAGGTAAATGTTAAACTATTTACGTAAGAGTTAAATCTAAAAGATAAGGTTAATATAGTGACCCAAACCTGTATAAAACTTATTAGTTGAATGTTTATAGACCCATCCCCACCTTAGCCTTTGATTAATTAATTTTTGAGCCATTAGAAACCGAAATTTATTTTATTATCAAATAATATTTCTAGCATTTCCTAAAGTTCCCCTCACCCCTCGTATAAAAGGGAACATACCCTTCTCTCTAATTCACACCTTCAAATCCCATTGTCTTGGCCAACCACTGCCCAAAAACCCTCTACACTGTCCTAGATTTATCCTAGAGACCTTCCTTTAGTCAGAAAGAAAACATAAAGAGCCCTTTTGATCAAATTAAAAGGAAGAACCCGAAGAAGAGGGAAATATCTCACCACATCATACATATTTTTTCTTCTACCACTTCGTATTTCCTTGTTCATTCCATTATAAAATAATAACTCCAGTATATTCTATATACTGTTATTTTATTATAAATATGGTATAACCATATTCATTATTCTATCTATCCTTTGAATTACATGTCACTATACGTGATTACGAACGACTTACCGTCTCCACGTCATGCTGTAGTTGTTACTCAATACATTACTATTTAGATGGGTATAATAATTATGTATAGATGATTTAAATAATAAATATACCATGATAATGATTTTGTATATAAGATATATCATCCAATTATATATGATTTTAATATCAAAAAATGATATTTTCGCTCGTGCTTACGTATGGATTACCATCTCCAGGAACATGATGAGATTCACTCCCCATCATTTCCATTCAAGACTAATTTTAATTAGATGATTAAAAATAATTTTTAAAGAATTAATATAATTCTGAATATGAATAATATAAATCCTATACATAACAAAAACTACTTACGTAACAAATAATATAATGGAAAACAAATCAGTTAACACCCGAAACGATGATAATACAAAAATATTATTAACATATCAATATTAAAAGATCATATATGATATGATATTAATGTATACGAATCTTGTATAATTTAACAAAAATTATTTCACCATTATACAGGAGGTTAACCTACCGTTAACCAAGGAAAATTACAAGGTAAGGGTTAACTCTACAACCTCTTCATTATTTAAGGTTGTTTACATGTAATTATCTACTCAGACCTCTTTATCATCCACATCCGTGTTGTCATAATAATGTATTCCAAAAGATTTGAATATTTACTAGAAAATGGGTTAATGTCATTTATACCATTTTTTTACTTTTTATAATTTTTGTTTAAAGTAATCTTTCAGTCATTTTCCAAACAAGGTACCATACGACCAAGTCAACAAAAATTTAGGAAACAATGTTTTTTTAACTTATAGGGCAGGTGCGTCTATTTTACGCCATTATAACACCCTAAATGATTCTCTTACAAGCTCATAAGAATATTTTCAAAATAAAATTTTTCTTTATAATTAAGTGAGTCTTAAATTATTTCAAAATATAATGATATATTTCTCTTAAAAGGTTTTTATTTCATATATGTCGACATCCATTGACAGATTTTAAGCTTATTTGAAGTTGATTCACTGTGATACAAAATTTCTATATTTTATTCAAGGTTTTGTGATATGTTCGAATGTGGATTTGTAATTTTTACACCATTAATGGTTTAGGGATAAAGTATTTAAATTTCGTATGCTTGTTTTAATACAAATGTTTATGTTATGTTTATACCTTTTCATATGAGGAATGCATTGGACTTTGTAAGTGAGGGGTGGAGACCACTATAGCTCCTCGATTTATTGGTAGGTCTCATGAGACAAACTGGTGTCTTGGTTCAAGGCCTTGACAAAATATTATTTTTAGTCTTGGCACAAGGCCTTGACTATGTGGTTATGATGTTTGGCATTATGCATTCCATCATTATGAAAGTGTCTATTGATATTGCATGTGATTATTCGACTAGTATAATATCTATGTGAGTAAGTAAATAGAATTATTTTTATTTTTATTTTCCATATTATGATGATGTTTATGTTTAATATGATTTTGTTTTAGTTTTATAAAATACCTTAAATATTTATGCTTATTTATGAAAGTTTCCACTATATTGTTATCCTGACTAAGCATATGATCTCACGCCATTCTATGTTTTATTTTTCCCAAGATGCAATGTAGCATATTATTACTGACCTGTAGGGATATTCTATGGGATTTGAGTTTTATCTATGGAAAATATGGTTTTGTAGTTTTCCATTTTATGATGTAATATAAACCTTATAAATGTATATAGTATTTCCAAGGCTACTAAACAAATCGGTCTTTCAACACTCGATCGTTTGTGATCATGACAATAATGTGTAATAATGCATCGACTCTGGGCTTCTGGGGTTGGGGCGTTATAGGATTTGTGGACTAAGGAAAAAAATTTGGTTTTCCTCCCTGATGAAATTTTGTTTAAATACATTGGCTCAACACAAAATACTATATTTTTTGAAATATATAGGAATAAAAAATTCTTTCCCTGATAGTTAACAGATGCAGTTTCTGAAATTATTACATGTTTACTTTATATGAGTATAGATATAAAATTAAATTACTATTTTTAATCATATTTAATGGAAATAAAAATCATGGTGGGTCTTTATTTATAACCAAATTAAAGATATATAATCTTTTCATCTTGTTGTTGAACACTCTCCAACTTCCTCCATTTTCTTAGCCAACTACAATTGATGTGGCCAAACTACTATAAAGTCCTTGGAGAAAATATTACAACATTCTTCTTTTTAGAAATACATCCATTTCATAACATAGGGGAACTCCTATTTCAGAATTACTATGCCTTCAACTTTTAATTTCCACCATGGTTCTTGTCTATTTCATGGTAAAGTCATATTAAACCAATAAGCATAGGCATTTTCACCATTCTTATCACAACACTCAGAAAACAACTGGAATTTTGTTCTTCTAGATTGGTGTGTAATCTACCCATATTTTTTGTTGAATTATTGTAGTATGATCCTCTAATTGTGTAAGGATTTTTAGTACTTTTCGATTATTTTACACTTTCCTTGTGGTGGAGGATTAATAAGTAGTTTTATTAACCCACATGACCTTGGTTTTTGTTTTCATATCTACACTATCAAGCTAAATAGGTATATTTTGAAATTTATTGGATACAAATTTATGTTGTTCTTATGATCCTTTATTCTCATTAGTATGATAATATCAATTACTTACATCTTTAGTGGTAATGACTTTTGATTTGATCGTAATCAACTTAGGTTTCCTTGTGAGACTAATTTAATGCATCTCAATGATCTCTTCTTCCATCACAACATGTTTATTCTAGAGATTTATAATAATCATCACATATTCTTCTACATGGGTTTTATACAACTCTATCTCATCATTCTATTACTTTATATTCATTATCCTCTTCTAATAAATGATGAGTAGATTCCAACCTTATCTATTCTCCAAAATTAAAATGTTATTTTCCAAATTTTAGATCACATAATTTTTCTACGGTATTTTGAACGAAAAATGATCTTATATGGATATGAGTTTCTAAATCATGTGTGATTATTCAGTTGGTTCTATACCTTATTTGGGAGAGAATGTATTTATTGAAAGACAATTTGATATTTTCTCCATAGAGTCACTTATATTGAAATGCACATGAATATCTCTGAGCTTCGTTCAAAGTGTCCCCTCATGTATATTGATGATGGTCTTTGATGTCTTTATGAATGGTATCCCAAGGATTATGGGTGAGTGTGATTAAATAATATCCTTTTCCATGGTCTTTATGTATAATTAATCCGGGGAAAGTATATCTTTAACTTTCACAATAACATCTATATGTGTGAAAACCAATATAGTATGATTTATTTTTCTAATGAATGTGGTTTTAAATACTGGGTGGGGTAAGAAATTTATTTTCAAACCTAAATCATATAAAGCATAAATATAATTCAAGGATCCAATAATATAAGGAATAATTAACATCCATGGATTTTGACATTTTAGTGGAATTAGTGGTGCATTGACGTCTAAGATTCTTCTACCCATGATGGTTCACTAAATTCAATATAATAATCTTATCTTGATACATATTTCATTCATAAATTTGTCATATTTAGATATATTTATAATTTATTCTATGAATGTGGTGTTGATCTCAAAAATAAGAAATGTATCTAGAATTTCTTTTTGTTGTTGATCCTCTTCAAAACTTGATTACTGAATAAAAGTGGAATGGAATGGTGTATTATTACTCTTTTTTAACTCAAATTTAATGGTAAGGATGTTTCAATATTTTTCTTTATAAACTTTGTTCTTTTCTATTCATTTTTTACCCTTCTATTGGATGGATGGGTTGAGCATCAGAAGTTTTCTCAAAATCCTTATCCTCCCTTCATTCAGTTCATTGAAGCTATTTTACGCATCATATTGTGATCATTCATAAAATATCATTGGTATTTGGGATGGAATTCACTCGTATCATTCAAGGATTCATGTTCATAAAATCTAAAATCTTTCCAACTAGGTCAACTAACTTATCTACAATATTCATTAACTCTTCATCCTCTTCTCCATGATAGTTAAATTGGGAACTTGTTGATGCTTGTTGATGGAACATTGTAGTCTATTATAGTTTTGGATAGAAAGGGTAATGATTATGGTGCATGTAAGAAGAAAATTTTTTCTCATTGTTTTTTATATCCAGATCCATATTGATCCTTGGTTCTATGTGGCTAGTATTGCTTGAACTATATTAGAAAGAAGACAACTACATAGCCTTATATCCCTTGAATATTTGGATACATTTTATTATAAACAAATGATGAAAATAATAGAACACATATATGAGGCATGCTCGGTTGTTGAATTTCATTCCTGACTACCATTTATCTAATTTCATTAATCATTAACTTAAGAGTGTATTCTAGTAAAGTTGATGATGAATCAACAATTATTACCTCCTAAATGTTTATGGTTCTCGTACCTCTATTGTTTTTTTATTTACGAGAAATAATTTTAATGAGAATTTTGTCTCTTTTCAGTTATTTTTTATTCATGTACTCTCTAGAAGAGGCATTGAGAAGGGTTTGATCATTATTGAGAAATCCTTAGTTGAAGAATAATTGGAATTGATTTTCCACCATCACATAACATGGGCATGTTGAAAAACGATTACTGAACCTCATCTAGTATTCATAGAGATCCTATCTAGTGGACTAATGAATAACATAGATCCCTTTTTTTGTTATTGTAACTTGTAAAGTTTGGAAAAAAATTATCACAATGCATCTCTAGTGTTTTTCTCAGTAATTTATCTCTCTGAATTTTATATTGAACAACCATTAATTAGTCACTACATCGAGGGATAAGGGTAATTACTTCCATTATAATTCATATTAGGTGATCCTTCTAGCCTAAATCTATAGAATACATATGTAAATTAATTAATATGTCTATTTGGGACCTCTCTAACAAGACTATAGATTTTTATATATAATGTTAATCAAGTTAACTTGAAACCTTAAAGTATTATCTATTTTTCATAGCAATGAGATGATTATGATGATTATTTAATTATAAATAACATATGTATTACATAGTTTTCTTGGATCTGACAACAATTATTTCTTTTTCAAAATAAAAACTTCAGATGTTACTTGAATATGAAACATTAATTTCTACAAATTAACCATGATTTTTTGGTTTTTTTTATAATTTTTCCATAATTCATTGAATTTTATTTCCAACATTAATAAATTGGATCTGATTACTACATTTTAGGAAATGTTATTTATTTTTTCGTTAAGTGACACTCCTTCCCCATAAACAAACCATGTTCGACACATGCCTCTCATTGAGGGTGGCAAGAATAAATTATGACCAAGGTATATTATAGTGGTTTACCCTTTGTAGTCTCTCAAAGAGGAGTTAACACAAAATAGTTTTCACTTTTGGATTATTATTAGGAATATATGATTTTAATTTTGGGTTTGGAAATTGAAATTAAAAAATAGTTTAATTTAATCTATTTGAAAAATATTGAGAGAGGTGGTTACTAGAGCAGGTTTCACTAGACCTAGAGCAAAGTAATAATGGTTTTACAATTATTACCAATTCTTCAACTAATTATTAGTGTGATAAAGATTTATCAATCAATTCATCCCACTCTCTTGGATAGATAGTGATTGTGATAATAACCCTAAACAAATCTCATATTGTTCTATTATCCTTCCAATGTGTGTATCATCATACTATGTCCAAATGATTGATTAGGGAAGTTACCTATTAGGTATTGTAATTCTCTTATAAAAAAATATTTCCATCTAAACTTCCATATACTTACTACTAATCATTGAGCACACACGAACCTAACCTAATTTTTTCATCATATATAGATCATTATTGGGAGGAGAGAGAAATGGATCATTTACTGAGACAATTTATTTAAACAGAATCTGACCCTAACAAAATAACATTTGGAATTAAAAACTCAAATAAAATATATACAATATTGAATAAAAAAATAAGTGATTTACATTTGAGTCTCCATTAAAACTCAATAAAATAACAATGGTCCTACCTCCCCCATTCAATGTCACTCATAAAAAATACCCCTCTATGGATGGGTATTTTGAGTTGATTCGGGAGATGGAACAAA
Organism: Viscum album; assembly: GCA_963277665.1. Classification (NCBI taxonomy): domain Eukaryota; kingdom Viridiplantae; phylum Streptophyta; class Magnoliopsida; order Santalales; family Viscaceae; genus Viscum; species Viscum album. The sequence goes on along the minus strand of OY728139.1, from coordinate 1,389,235,226 downwards.
ACTACTGGGAGGAAAAGGTATCGACTACATGCTGTTATATTTTCTCTTCATTGTATTTCATTTATTATTACATTAGTTCTCTTGTTAATGAAATATTAACATAGTTGACTAATAATAATTCTCATCCATTTTTATTTTATTTTGTTTTTACCTCGACCATATTCTTATTCTTATTCTTGTCCCTTAATTATATCATTTTTTATTTTCTTATTTCATATATTTTATTTTAATTTATTATTATTAATTTATCACAATCTCATCATTCTTATATTTCTTTGGTATCTTCTTCTATTTCTATACTTTTCATTATGAAATCCAAGAAGTAAATCCATTGCACTTTATGAAATTTCACCAAATTGTTCTCTTACCCTAAAAAATGATGGGATAAACTAAGTCATAGTCCATGGTAAGTGGGGTTTCCATTCATTGTACGCTTCAATTCATATGTTTTATTTATGTTTGTGGAATGAAAGAGATAAGTATGTGATTATGGAAATTTTCTACAATGAAACTATACTCAAACTCACATCAATTATTATTTCTAATTAAATCAATACCTTATTCTAAAAAAATCTCTTCTGGTGATGAATATGATCCAATCAATGGATTAAATGGAATAAAATGGTTCCAATTACCAGAAGGTTATTCACTATTAATTGATGTGTTCTACCACCCTTGATTACGTGATGAGATGTAATTTATTTTTCTTTGTGAATTTAATATTTCACCATCATTATATAAAAAATAGTATTTTAAAAGTGATATTTCATAATTAATCTATCAAACTAATATTAAATAACAATTGTAGAAATGATGGAACCCATGAACCAAACAATAAAGTCAATGTTATTTCTTTGCTAATCATATTCATTCATTGCATATTAGTTATTATTTTAGAATTTAATTTATCTTCTCAAATCCCGTTGTTTTCATAAAATACTAAAATAAAAAACGTAGTGTTATGGGAATATGATTAATTATGTAAATGAACTGAGAACCTCCTCAACTGAGACATCTTTGTTCAACCTCATTGTTGTAGTAGGAAATAATTCGAAAATTTTATTTTACCACTCCACTCAATAGCTATGAATTTACCAACCCTGTGGATGGTTATAGAAAATTATTTATAATATATAAATATATAAATAATTTTATTTTAATCTAATATAATTAATTATAATTATATTTAATTTACCTTAAAAAAAGTAAAATCAATGAAAATTATGAAAATTTTAGGGAAACCATTACATCCAAATGGTTAAACATCAACAATATAAATTATGAAAAATAATACAATTTTTATAATTAATAAATATACATATAAATAAATATAATTAACTTTTGGTTTGATTTTTTAATAAAAATATGATTATTATTTAGGAGGTAGAAAAAAAATGAAATAATGTTGGATTTGAGTTAAGGGGATTCTCAAACCCAACACCCTTTATTTGAAAAATACTTATTTCATTTCATTTAAGATATGGATATTCTTCTAATGTTCCTTAAAAATAAATTCATTATTCTTCAATTTTCATTAAAGGCTATATGTGTTTCCATCCTAATATCTAATCCCAATATGTAAATTTTCAAAAATGACTTTTTTTTTGAAACACGTCATTTACTCCTCTTGAGTTGTTTCATCTTCACTGATGAATGATGATGTTTTTGTCAAATTTGTTTACCCTTTTTACTTTTTAAGCCCAATGTTTTTTTATGAAATAATTATTTATGAAATCCTTATTAAAGCCATTAATTTTAATTGGTTATTTCATGACTAATATTGTTATATATTCTAAATTACATGCATGATTATGTAAATATTATGATTTCATTAAGGAAATGGAATTACATAGCCCTAAATTTCACAATGTAATGTGATATATCTAATGATATTATGTGTTTTAAGTTTAAAAACGATTATCTCTCATTTCACAATGATGATATTATGATTTATAAAAATATTTTATTTGTGATATATATGATATCGTTTTTCAAAATTATGTGTAGTATTTGACTAATATGAAATGGTGTTCGATTTTTATGAATATGAAACATCCCATGCCTTTATTCTATGCTTCCATCATGATTTTTTGATGATCCTATGATTATGATATTATAATGATGACTGTGGTCACCCATGGAATATTTATTCATGTCTGTTATTCATCTTCTTATAAGGCTTTTAGAGTACCCCTTTCGTTGATGTGTATCCTCATGTGGTTACGTGTACATAAGATCATGGAAGATTATATAAAAAAATGAAGATGGATTTTGACAAATGTTTATGTTTTATATATACACATGATAAATGAGCCTAATTTTTAATGAAACTAAACCATCTGATCCTAGATTTGTAACATTATTATGTTGTTAAACATAAGAATGAATTAATAATAAATTGTGAAAATTTTGGGCTATTATATTTGGTATCTATGTGATAGATTAGTTAGTTTGGTAATTAGGGTTAGAAAATAAGAGTGAAAATCCTATGTATAAGTCACCGTATAGGTCAAACATCCTGGAAGTATTATTTTACAAAATTCATGACATAGAGATCCCATAAGAAAATTCATCAAAATTAATTACACAGAATAATAAATTATTTATTCATGATTATTTTAATTATGTTTTGTTTAAACAATTTATATTATTGAACTAGGTGGTATCAATGAGAAAAAAACCACTACACATGTTAGGGAAAATGCGATGATGGACTAAATAACAAACCTAATTCCATATGATATAGAGTTAAAAATTTCATGGGGATACTTACACATTTGTCTTTAAATATGAATAATTACTTGAACCATGTGGAAAATCCACTATATCCTATATAATATAAATTTACTATCATGTATTTTATGTATTAATGAACACCAACATTTAAAGGAACTTACAATAAAATTATCAAAGAATATTTGCATAACACAATGGAGAAGATCAATGATATTATATACTATAATGGGAAGGATAGTGTGAAAATGCCATGTATTTTTTTGATATAGTATCAAATCAATGGTGGGAATTGATAAATGACACCAAGACAAATGATAAAATGGAAGATATGGAGTGGGGATACTTTAGGAAAATATAACTTAATATTTATTTCTCTCAAACAATTTGAACAATAATTTAGAGAGGATTGTAGGAGAAGATCAAAAATGAAGTTGAATCTATTATTTTCAACATTGAAGATATACACAAGGCTTGGAAGATATGAGTTGGTATTTTTTATTAAAAATTATATGAAAATTTGATATATTATTTAGTGTTTAAAAAAACACCTACAAAAGAATCTAGATATCCAATACTTTTAGTGGTATGAATAAGTAGTTTAATGTGCTCTTAATGTAGATATGGAGTGTAATTATTGGACCAAAAATTATAGAGGTAATAAGGGAATAATGGGGTTTAAATCTGGTTGGTTAATTGTAAAGGAGAAAAGAGGTTCCATCTACACAAGTAAAAAAATTTGGGATAGAGCATAATGGTAATATCATCAATGGTATGAGGAACTGATTCAGGCATGGTAGAGATTTCCACTGATATCATGATAGTCAAAGAGAAGTGAAGAAGTTGTCAAACATGATGGAAGAATGGAAGACACCTCTTAATGAACCAATCATGGCTCAATGTTTCAACTATACTGAGTATGATAACTATGTTATTCAGTATATTAAACTATGGGTCCTTGAGGGTAATCATCATTAGCAACTAAAAATGGAAAAGGAGCATGTGAAATAATATTCCATTACTACTAATGATGTAGACTGTGAAAATGAATTCATTAAATGTACACATCATATTCACTAAAGAATGGGAAAATATTTATTTGATTTCACTTCAATTCATTCCTTTATATATTATAATTTATTGGGAACTATTAAATCAAATCCGCAATAACATAAATTACATATATCAATAAAAACACTTACTAGTGAAATCATTAAAACCACAGTGTGTCACTCTTCTACAATAAGTGTCTTCGGGAATATTTTTCTTGTGAATCTTATTATCCTTTTTATGGATAAAATTTATTCTATATTTTTCATTTATTATCTCTAATTATATAGAGCACACATAAATATTTGGGAAATGGATAACCATTTTTATATTATCTAATATATTGTTCTATTGTATAAATGAATTGAGCAACCTTAATCATCTATGGAAAATCCCTTGATGTTACTGGTGATGATACCCTATGAATAGGCATACCTATCCCTAATGATTATGTCAAAGGGAAGCATAAACATTGAGTGACTTCCAAATTTTATGAAATATAGTATTATATTTCAAAAATAGTTACCTAGAATTCCACATGATCCATAGGTGGAGTTCTTAATAGATCTCAACCATAGATCCTCCCCTACCTCAAACTTTACCTATAGGATAGGCACTCTTGAACAAGTGGTCTTAATAAAGTATCTATAAGGGAATTTAGATATAAAGTGTTCATATTCCCTTGACCATATACTTGTGGTTCTCCATTTCTATTTGTAAATAAAATGTATGGATGAAAGTGGTTTTATATAAATTACATGGCGATAAAAAGTATCATTATGAAGAAAAAGTATCCCCTACCATGGATTTATGGCTTCTTAAATCAACTATGAGGATCTCAATAGTTCTCAATTTTTTATCTTCATTCTGGATATCAATAGATGTAGTTGAAAAAATAAGACATTTAAATGAATAATTTTCTTATAATTTATGAGCATAATTTTTTCATAGTGATTCCATTCAGGATTACAAATTATCAAAAAGTTTTCAAGGATTTGATGAGTAGAGTATATAGATACAACATTGAAAAATTTGTGGTAATATTTTTCAACTATATTATCATTCAATCAATGATAAAGGAGGAACATGAAGATAATCTAAGCATTGTGCTATTGATATTAAGGAATGATAAAATTTATTCTAATATCAATAGTGTGTCTTTTGGATGGTTCAAGTCACATTCATGGGCAATGTGGTGACAATTGAGGGAATTTATAAGGACCCTTCAATGAAAAAGGAAATTGGGGGATGTACTATAACATAAATTGTCATGATAATTCATATTTTTCATGGAATATCTGGGTAATAATGATAGTTTCTATGATATTTATCATAATTTTATAGCCCACTATATAAGATAACATAGAAAGGGTCAATGTGATCATGTATGTTCTTTTCCTTGGTGATTTGGAGGATCTACCTCTATAGTGAGGATTGTGACATATATAAAAATTATAGGATTCTAACGTATATATTCACATAGAAGTAGATCAACATGGGTAAAATAAGATGGTTAGATATAATCATGGATTATAATTTCTCTATTCACTACCAAATATGAAAGGGAAAATAGGTAGGTGATCATATTGGTAGGAAATAACCTTCTACATTACTTATTATGTGGATTTAAAAATGTAATGCCCCGAACCCAGTTACCCAGAGTTGGTGCATTATTACATAACATTGGCATGATCACAAAAGATCACGTCTTGAAAGAAAGATTAGTTTAGTATCCTTGGAAGTACTAGATACCTTTATAATGTTTACGTTACATCATAAAATGGAAAACTACAACAAAATTATTTCCATAGACAATACTGAGATCCCATAGACTATCCCTGCATGTTATTCATAATATACTTCTTCGCCTCCTGGGAATAATAAAACATAGAAATGGGTGAGCTCATATTCTTAGTAAGGATAAAAATATAGAAGAAGCTTTCATAAATAAGCATAAAATTTAAGGCAATTTATAAAACTAAAACAAAAACCTTTTCAACATAACTTCATCATAATATGGAAAATATAAATCAAAATAATTCCATTTACTTACTCACATGGATATTCTACTAGTAGAATAATCACTTATAATGTTAATAGACACATTCATAATTATGAAATGCATAATGCCAGACTTTTATAACCACATAGTCAAGTCCTTGTGCCAAGACTACCAATAAATGTTTGTCAAGGCCTAGTGCAAAGTCACTAGTTTGTCTAATGAGACCTACAGATGCATCGAGGAGCTATAGCGAGCTATACCCATCACTTACTAAGTCCAATTCATTCCTTATATGAAAAAACTAATAACATAAACATTTCTATTAAAACTGGAATATAAAATGTCAATACTTTATCCATATACCATGAATGGCATGAAATAACACATACACAGTCAAACATATCACAAAACCTTCAATACAACATGGATGATTTGTATCAAAATAAATAAACTTCAAATAGACTTATAATCTATCAAAGGATGTTGACATAGATGAAATCAAAACCTTTTTAGTGAAATATCTTTTTCTATTTTAAAAACATTTAAAAGTTACACAATTATAAAAGAAAACATTTATATTTGAAAATATTTTTATAATCTTGTAAGGGAAGCTTCGATGATGTTATAACGTAGGAAAATATCTGCACCCGCTGTTTAAGTCAAAAAACATTTTTACCATAAATTTGTCAAAAAGGTCATAAAGTACCTAGTTCGGAAAACAGCAGAAAGATTCCATTAATTTTTTTTTATAAAAGTCAAACAAGGGTATAAATTACTTTTTCCCATAGTCTATGAAATAGCAAGAATTTTTTGAAATACATTTTTATGCAACATGGATGTGGATGATAAAGATGTCCCAGTATATAATTACGTGTAAACAACCTCGGATAATGAAGAGATTGTAGAATTAACCCTTAAATTTTTATTTTCCTTAGTAAAGGGTTGATTAACCTCATATATAATGGTTAAATAATTTTTATTAAATTATATAAGAATCATTTACATTAATATGATATCATAAATGATCTTTTAGCATTTCTTTGTTAATAATATATTAGTATTATCGTCGTTTCTGGTGTTAACAGATTCATTTTCCTTTATATTCTTTGTTATGTGAGTCATATTTGTTATGGATGGGATATATATTATTCACATACAAAATTATATCACGTATTCAAACATTATTTTTATTCCTAAACTGAAACTTAGTCTTGAATGGATACGATGGGGAATGAATCTCATCGCGTTCTTGGAGACGGTAATACGTATGTACACACAAGAGGCAATATCATTCTTTTGATATTAAAATAATATATAATTGGATGGTATATCATATATACATAATCATAATAATGTTATATTTATTATTTAAATCAATTACACATCATTATTATACCCTTTCAAATAATAATGTATTGAATAACAATTACACCACAATGTGAAGACGGTAGGCCGTACGTACACAAGTATGGTGAAATGTCATTCAAAGGATGGATAGTATAATGAACATGGTTGTAACATTTTTATACTGACATCACAGTATATATAAGATACTGGAGGTATTATTTTAGAATTGAAACAACAAAGGAATAGGAAGTGGAATAAGAAAGAAACTTGAAAGAGGTGATAAAATATTTACCTCTTCTTCGAGTTCTTCCTTTTGATTTGATCAAAAGGGCTCATTAGGTTGGATTTATATATAAAAAAGGCCTCTATGATGATGGGAGGATAGTTTTGAGGGTATTTTAACAGATTTTGGCCGATCCAAAAGGCTTTTAAGGTTTGAATTTGAGGGAAGGGGGAGTGCCCTTTTATAAAAGTGGTGAGGGGCACTTTAGGAAAAGCAAGAAATGTTATTTTATAATAAAATAATTTTCGGTTTCTAATGGAACAAAAGTGGATTATTTAAATTATAAGTTGTTTATTGGTCTAATACCACTAAACCACTAGGTTTTAGATAGTTTTCCATCACTATATTAACTTTATCTTTTAGATTTAACTCTTAGTTAAATAATTCGACATTTACCACGTCTCTTTGTATTTTTATATTATATGGTTAATAGACATACTATATACATACAAGATAACACCAAGTGGTTGATTAATGATACACCTATCATTATATATGTCCTTTGGCTTATCCTTAGATTTTTAGTAATATAATATCAATTAATAATATAATATTTGTTTTAAAAACTCTTTTATGTCAATTTTGACACTATTTGGTATTTCGTTTTTTCTATATTCATAAAATCATTATTACTTAAACACAATTAGTCTAACCAACCTTAACATGTCACAAGAACCTATAAAATTAGTGGAATTCATCAAATGTATCAAATTACATTTATTCGGACATTTATAATATCAATTATTTTAATATTTTATTAATTAGGTAATTACTACATCATCATTGAGTCATAAATAAATTAAATTATTTAATGTCTAAAAAATCTAAATAAAATTCCATTATGTATGAAATTTTTTTATATTTCTAATGAATATTTATATTCTAATTTATCTAATGTATAACCCTATATTAAAAATCTTTTAGTTATTAAACTTCGATTTTAACTCTTTTAACTCTTCTTTAAATAAGATAATAATAAGTGTCTTCATCTAATCCAAGTGGACCAAAGAGGTTCTTATTATATTCCTAAGTTGTTTTTGGTTGAATTATACTTATCCAATAGAATTAGGACATGTGTTAGGGTAATAATAATATCATTTTTACCCTTACTTACCCTATTTACTTTTAACCGTGGTAAATAAAAGTAAAGCGTTACTATTCACCAAAAAATATTGTCATCCCATTGATCCACATTTTACATACTGATATCAACTGTGTCTCTCAATGTTTTGAAATTCCAGTCACAGAAAAGGTCAAATTAATTTTTATGTGAATTTGCAAATTCTCCTAGGAGGTGGGTAAAAGACGGTGAAAAATTAAATAAAATTATTATATATCTAAAATTATTATAAACTGACTCCAATGAATTACATAGAACCTATATAGGTATTATGTATCTATTTTGAACTGAAATATATTTAAATTAAATAAATAATTATTTCAAAAAAAAATTAATTTTTAAGTTATAACTCAGTGTTTTTCACTATTTATAAAAAATTGAAAGTTCTTAGAAAAATACTAAAAATTCACCCTTAGCTAATTTCGATATTCCGAATCAAAAAATGAAGTCCATTTTGAAATATAAAATTTATAAAATTTCAAAAAGTGAGTATTACTATCCATAACGGCTTGTCTGATTGGTTATGGTGTGTTAGAACTCGAAGTAGCATACAACACACGCTACTGTATTATTCAAAGAGAATCATGCCTTGGGAGCTTGGGGTGTTACATTATCCCCTCCTTCAAATAATTTAATCCTCAAATTTTTTAGAATATTGCTGCATAAAAAGACTCAAGTGATTCTTCATCATAAGTTCCATGGGTCCCAAATTGCCTCTTCCATCTTATGGTTTCTCTATAGAACTTTTACCAGACGAGTCGTCCGGTTTCTCAACACCTGTTCTCTTGTATCAAGAATCATGACAGGATATTCAAAGTAATATAGATCAGGTTACAATTCTAATTACTCATAGGTGAGTACATGCATTTGGTCAGGCATTTATTTTCTCAATAGTGATACATGGAACACATCATGACCTTTGGAGAGACTTGGCGGCATTTCCAAATAGTAAGCTATAGCCCCAATTCGTTCTATAATTTGGAAAGGTCCAATATACATGGGAATCAATTTATCCTTATTAAAGAAATGTATAACACACTTCCATGGAGATAACTTCATGAAAACATGATCTCCTACCTGAAATTCCAAATCCTTCCTTTGGTTATCGACATAGATCTTCTACCTACTTTGAGCTGCTTTGATGTTGTTTTGGATTACCTTCACCTTTTCTATCGTTTCCTCCACAAGTTCTAGGCCTATGAGTTTTCTTTCACCACATCATCCCAACAGGTTGGTGTGCAAAATATCTTTCTGTATAACACATCATATGGAGACATTTGAATACTTTAATGGAAGCTATTGTTATAGTAAAATTATTCCAGAGGTAAATATTGATCGCACATACCTTGAAAGTCAAGTTATCAAGATCTCATCATGTCTTCTAAGGTTTGAATAGTCCGTTTTGATTGTCCATAAGTTTGGGGGTGGTAGGCAGTGCTCAAATGAAGTTCAATATCCAGGGATTTCTGAAGACTTTTCTAGAATCTTGATGTGAAACGTGGATCAGGATCAGAAACAATCTATAGTGATACTCCATTAAATCTTACAACTTAATTAATATACATTCTTTCAGATCGTTCAAGTGATAAATCTTCTCTTATAGAATGAAAATGTGTTGAATTGGTAAGATGATCAACATTGACCAATATTTCATCATTCATTCTAGGAGTCTTTGGTAGTCCCATGACAAAGGTCATCATAATATTATCCCATTACCTCTCAGGTATGGGAAGACGTTGCATGACTCCTCCAAGTTGTTCCCTTCTAGATTTCACTAGTTGAAAAACCATACATCTTGACACAAAATCAACAATCTCCCTCTTCAGGATGTCCCACCAAAAATGTTCCTTCAAATCACTATACATTTTGGTGCTACTAGGGTGTATAGAGAAATTAGAACTATAAGAATCATCCATGAATTCTATTTTTAGATTAGGTGTATTGAGAACATAGTCTCTTCCTAAATTTCTAAATTCCATCTTCATACACAAAGTCACTCAATCTCCCATCATTCACAGGTTTAATCTATTTTTTAAACTCTTCATCATCGATCTAATAACTCTTTATCCTTTCTAGTAAAGATGATTTGGAAACCATTTGAAAAATTATTGATGTTTCACCTTCCATGGTTATTCTCATATCCATCTTTAGTAAATCCATATATATAGGATTATTTTTCAACTCTCATCTTGTTCAAAACTCCAATATCCTTTCTACTTAAAGCATCTTCCACCTTATTTGCCTTCCCCGGGTGGTAGTGTATAGTGTAATCACAATCCTTGAGTAGTTCAAGCCATATCCTTTGCCTCATGTTGAGTTCGTTTTGTGAGAAAACATACCTCAAACTCTTGTGATCTGTATATATCTCACATTTTTTCACCATAGAAATTGTGTCTCCAAATCATCAAAGCAAATATTACAGCTTTTAACTCAATATTATGAGTAGGATATTTTTTTCTCTTGAATTTTCATCTAACTTGATGCATAAGCAATAAATCTATCATTTTGCATAAGGACACAACCAAGTCCTTTCTTTGAAGCATCACTATAAATAACAAACCCATCACTCCCTAATGGTAGAGTCAGGATAATAGCATTGACTATTATTCTATTCAGTTCTTCAAAACATTCTTCACACTGTTTTGTCCAAACAAATTTAACCTCCTTACGTGTGAGCTTGGTTAATGGGTTAGCCAATCAGGCAAAATTCTTGAAAAAATATCGATAATAACTTCCTAAAACAATAAAACTGTTTACCTCAGTTATACTCATTGGTGTTGGCCATTCATTGATTTCCTTGGTCTTTGAAGGATCAACAGAGATTCCATCCTTGGAGACAATATGGCCAAGAAATGAAATCTCCTGAAGCTAGAATTCACACTTTCTAAACTTCTCATATAATTCATGTCTTATATGAGTCTCCAGGATATTGCACAAATGATTTTCATGATCTTCATAGAATTTGGAGTATATTAAGATATCATCAGTAAATACCACTATAAATTCATCCAGATATTCCTTGAAAATTCTATTCCTTAGATCCATGAAGACAAAGGGAGCATTAGTTAATCTAGAAGGCATTACTGTAAACTTGTAATGCCCATACCTGGTTCGAAATGCTATTTTCTGAATGTTTTACTTCTTCACACACAACTGCTAATATCCAGATCGATGTTCAATCTTTGAAAAGTATTGAGCTCCGTGGTATTGGTCGAATAAATCATTAATGCATGGTAGGGGATACTTGTTCTTTATTATTATAGAATTTATCTCCCCATAGTCATTACACAACCTCATAGATCCATCTTTCTTCTTAACAAAAAGGGCAGGGGCTCCCCATAGAGAAACACTAGGTAAAAGAAATCCATTATTACTCAATTCTCCTAGTTATTTCTTTAGTTCCACTAATTCCACGGTGTCTATTCTATAAGGGGTCCATGATGTGGGCCTTGATCTAGGAACTAAATCAATGGAAAAATCAATTTCTCATTCTGGAGGATTTCCAAGTAAATCTTCTGTAAACACATCAACATATTCTCTCTTAATAGGTATATATTATATTTAAACATTCCTTTCCTTTCCCAAAGTTATTTCATTCTATTCCTCCCCAATAATTGAATTTAGTTGAGCTACTAGGGGTGGATCTAGAAAACAATTAGGTGGTGACAATTCTGCACTAAAGATAAGGTGTTCTTTATCATGATCATCAAAAATCGTAACCTCCTTATTCTTACAATAAATTTTCACATCATCGTAAGAAATCCAATCCATATCTTGGATTATATGAAATTCGATCATGGGTATGACGATGATATCCACAGATAAAGAACATCTATATAATCTAATGGGAACTAATTCACAAAACTTTGTTGTGATGATACTTCCCATAGGAGTTCTGACTGACAACTCCCTTGTTAAATCAAATTGGAAATATCTAATTTTCCTAGAAAACTAGGAAGTTATGAAACAATGCGATGATCCAGAATAAAATAAAGAATTTTATATAATTGAGGAAACCATTAAATTACTTAACACCACGTCTTTCGGAGCTTCTACCTCAACTGTAGTGATAGCATAAGCTTGGCCTTGATCCCTTTTCCTTTTCTGAGATAAGTTCCACATATGCTTAGGATATTCATTTTCATAATGCCCTATTTCTCTATAATTATATCATTCAACATTGATAGTCTCTTTCTTCCCCATACAATCACGAGCATGGTGGCCTTTTTCACCACACTTATAACAGACTCTCATTCCCTTCAAAAACGTACTGGGGTGGTTCTTCCCACATTTACTATAGGATGTATATTTAACTTTTTCCTTCTTCCTCTTATTTTCATTTCCAGTGTGTTCAGTAGTTCTCTTCTTCTTTCTTTGATTTAAAGTCATAAGACCGAGAGAATTCCTTTTATGTATTGATAGCACAACATAAAATATCTTTGTATTATGAGAAGGATTGTGATACTAATGCTTGAAGAAGAAATGGTTTTAACCCATCAAATAAAGGGTCAATCTTACTTCTTGGGTTACATATATAATCTGAAGCATGCCTCGCTAACCTTGTAATGTTAGATTCATACTTTGCGACATTATCATCTTACTTTTTCCTCAGACTCAAAAATTGTCTTTCCATATCAACTCGATGGTCACGAGGAAAGTATTTTTATAATAAAATCTCTTTAAAATTCCTCTACTCCATATTTGATACTTCATCATCTTCCTTTGTGTTTTGAATCAATGACCACCATTGATCAGCATCTCCAGTGAGGCGGTAAACTTCTATGACAATGTTTTCCCATTCACTACTCCACAAGGTGTGGAATATTTTCTATACGTAATATATCCATTTCTTAGCTACGAGAGGATTTTTACCCTCATTGAATGTTTGTGTTTGTTGCATCATGAAGCGATCTAACATTGATCCTCCATGCTAAGGATCAGGGTGCTCCATTTGGGTAAGGTTTTTATTCATAACCTGAGTGTGTTGTCCCAATATAGTGATTAGCTGATCAGTACCAGTTGTATCACCAACTCCACTATAATTTTCTTGAGCAGGAGGGAAATCCCTATATGGAGTGAATTTATTGATATGGTTTTCATTCCTTCCACTAGGTGTCATTTCTAAACAATTTCATAAACTAGATTAGTTTATGAATCAAAATACATAATTCCAAACATGAAAAACACATAACAAAAACTGAATAGTTTATGGATATAATACTTAATCATAAAAAAACTATTTTCTTTAAGGAATTATATAATCATAAACCCTTCATAATGGTTTGTAATGAAAATGAGAATTATCCTAAGCATATCCCCTAGGAGTTTCGTAACCAAGAGTGTAGCATGGTCAATTGTCATGCACCAGTTCCCATTCGAGTCTTGCTCAAAGCGGTACTTTCAGGTTTTACCCCTAGGTACATCTGTCCCAGAGCCGCCTCTACCTACTCATATCCAGACAGGGATGTATTTCTTGGAAAACCCACAAAATATGTATGATACCAAAATTATAGTATGTTCTTCTATACTAATCCTCAATGTCAATCTTAGGGTAATGTGTTCTAATCAGAGTTTATCTAAATCTAGTTTCCAAGGTTTGTACTAAACATCCTCTCATACCAACTATAACACCCGACCCCAGTTACCCAGAGTCGGTGCAATATTACATAACATTGGCATGATCTCAAAAGATCAAGTCTTGAAAGGCCGATTATTTTAGTAGCCTTTGAAGTACTAGATACATTCATAAGGTTTAAATTACATCATAAAATGGAAAAATACAACAACATTGTTTCCATAAACAATATTGAGATCCCATAGACTGTCCCTGTAGGTCAGTCATAATATACTTCTTCGTATCTTGGGAAAAATAAAACATAGAGAGGGGTGAGCTCAGATTCTCAGTAAAGATAACAATATAGAGGAATCTTTAAAAAATAAGCATACCCATTTATGGAAATTTATAAAACTAAAACAAAAGCCTTTTCAACATAAAATCATCATAATATGGAAAATATTAATCAAAATAATTCTATTTACTTACTCACATGGATATTGTACTATTCGAATAATCACATGTAATATCAATAGCCACATTCATAATGATGGAGTACATAATGCCAGACATTCATAACCACATAGTCAAGGGCTTGTGCCAAGACTAAAAATAAGATTTTGTAAAGGCCTTATGCCAAGTCAATAGTTTATCTCATGAGACATACTGATGCATCGAGGAGCTATAGTGGGCTCCACCACTCACTTACTAAGTCCAATGCATTCCTCATATGAAAATGTTATAACATTAACATTCATATTAAAACTGGCATATGAAATGTCAATACTTTATCCATAAACCATTAATGGTATGAAATAACACATCCACAGTCAACTATATCACAAACTATTCAATACAATATGGATGTTTTGTATCATAATAAATCAACGTCAAACAATTTTAAAATATATCATAGATGTTGACTTAGATGAAATCAAAACCTTTTTAGAGAAATATCTCTTTCTATTTTGAAATCATTTAAAAGTCACGTAATTATCAAAGAAAACATTTATATTTGAAAATATTTTTATAATATTGAATGGGAAGCTTCAATGATGTTTTAACGGTGGAAAATAGCCGCACCCACCATATATGTTAAAAAAACATTCTTACTTTAAATTTTTCGAAAAGGTCATAAAGTACCTTGTTTGGAAAACGATAAAAAGATTGCTTTATAAACATATTATAAAAGTAAAAAAATTGTATAAATGACTTTAACCCATAGTCTATGAAATACTAAGAATGATTTGAAATACATTTTTAAGCAACATGGATGTGGATGATAAGAAGGTTCCAGTAGATTATTACGTATAAACAACCTCGGATAATGAAGAGATTGTAGAATTAAACCATACCTTATTCTTTTCTATAGTCGAGGGTAGGTTAACATACTATATAATGGTGAAATAATTGTTAATAAATTAGACAGGAATCATATACATGAATATTATATCATATATTTTCTTTTAACATTGCTTTGTTAATAATATCTTAGTATTATCGTCGTTTCGGGTGTTAACGGATATTTTTTCCTTTATATTTTTTGTTATGTGAGTTATATTTGTTATGTATGGGATGTATTGTTTTCATATCCAGAATGATATCAAGTCTTTAAATAGTATTTTTAATCATCAAATGAAAATTAGTCTTGAATCGATACGATGGGGAATGAATCTCATCGCGTTTGTGGAGACGGTAATCCGTAGGTATGCACGAGGGACAATATCATTCTATTGATATTAAAATAATATATAATTGGATAGTATATCATATATACAGAATAATTATCATGTTATATTTATTATTTACATCAATTACAAATCATTATTATACCCATCCAAATAATAATGTATTGAATAACAATTACACCACGACGTGGAGACGGTAAGCCGTACGTGCGCACGTATGGTGACATGTCATTCAAAGGATGGATATAATAATGAATATGGTTATACCATATTTATAATAATAGAATAGTATATATAATATAATGAAGTTATTATTTTATTATTAAAACATAAATAGAAAGAGGAAGTGGAAGAAGAAAGCAACATGAAGGAGGTGATGAAATATTTACCTCTTCTTCGGATTCATCCTTTAGATTTGATCGAAAGGGCTCCATAGGATGTCTTTCTGTCTAAAGGAAGGCCTCTGGGATTAAGGGAGGATAGTTGATAGGGTATTTGGGTCGATTTTGGCCAAGACAAAAGGCTTTGAAGGTGTAAATTTTAGGTAAGGGTGAGTTCCCTTTTATAAGATTGGTGAGGGGCACCTTAGGAAAAGCTAGAAATATTATTTTATAATAAAATCACTTTCATTTTATAATTTCTCCAAGGTGGATTATATATTGGGTAATGTGGGGATTGGTCGAAAACCACTCATCTAATAGTTTTTACACTGGTTTTTGTCACTATATTAACTTTATCTTTTATATTTAACTCTTAGTTAAATAGTTTGACATTTACCATGTCTCTTTGTATTTTTGTATTATATGGTTCATAAACATACTATATAATTAAAAATGAACCCCAAGTGGTTCATTAATGATAAAAATATCATTATCTAAGTCCTTTGGCGGAACCTTATATTTTTAGTAATTGAATATCAATTAATAATATAAAATTTGTTTAAAAAACTCTTTTATTTCAATGTTGACACTATTTGGTATTTTGTTTTTTCTAAATTCATAACAACATTAATACTTCAAAAAATATTTATCTAACCAACCCTAAAATTTCATACTAACTTATAAAATTAGTGGAATTCATAAAAAGTCTCAAATTACATTTATTCAGATATTTATAAAATCAATTATTTTAATATTTCATTAATTAGGTAATTACTACATTATCATTGTTTCAAACATAAATTAAATTCTCTAATGTCTAAAAATTATAAATAAAATTCCCTTATGTAGTAAATTTTCTTAGCATTCTAATAAATATTTATAGTTGAATTTATCTTATATATAACCATATCTTAAAAATGTTTAAATTATTAGACTTTGATTTTCACTCATTTAACTCTTCTTTAAATAAAATAATAATAAGTGTGTGCTGAGTTCCAAAATTTTTATTTTCATACATCTAATGGGAATAAAAATAATTTACTTGAGTTATTAATCAAGCCAACATGTGCTCTCGCAATTTAGTATGGACTATTTACTAGCCATCCACTTGGTGTTTTTCACGATTTTATGGAAGAAAGCTTGATTGAGGGCCATATTGATGATCCAATATATTTTGGGTAACCATACTGTAACCTCTCCCTGAACCTTCTGAAAACAAATTCACAAGAGGAGTCATCAATTTTAGGAATTTTCATTGTGAATTTACTATTCATATCATCTTTGAATATCTTGAGATAATTGATGCAATGATCACCATTTCAACAGGTTTCATACACTCCATCCAAGAAACAGTCACAGTTTTCTTCTAACGCAATGACCCAACCACAATAACTTTTATGATAATTCTAGGAATTTTCTTCTTGAGAGTTCTAGGTCATCTATAAATGGAAAAATATAATACAAAATTATATGTGATGACTGACTTAACAAGGAAAACCACCCCACCTTGATACATGGATTTACCCTTCTATTTGGGATGTTGGATAATGATTCCAAAGTTAATTCCCACCAGGAATTGGATTTTCACCATGCCCCAGAATAAAGGAACACTGAGGTAGTTAAAAGGAAGGGATTCCCATATCACCCTAAGATTTATAGTGATCCTATTCTTCTTACCCACCGATAATCAATCACAAGAAACAATTAAGGATATTGTCTAGCTGATAGACTACCCTTCCACTTCCTCAGAATTTGTGAAAATTCCTTAGATTAAATAGATAGCTTCCCATGAATATTTCCCAAATAATAGGGTGTCATCTACATATAGTATATGTGATAGGACAAGCTCATTTCCCCCAACATTTATTCATCTATATAATCTCACTAGAGATAGATAATTAATACACCTGTTAATATAGTCTTCGGAAAGGGATGAGATAATCCCTTAGAGTGGATCCCCTTGCCACACTACTCTAGTGCATTGAAAGTACTTTATTGGAGCCCCATTAATTAATATGGACAACCTTTTATATGAAAATATAGAGCCGATTAGTCTGATAAAATTTTCTATGAAGATATATCTCATGAATATGTTAAGAAAGAAACCTCTCTTCGGGGTGTAAAAGGCCTCAGAAATTTCATCTTTAAGGGGTATATTTCATTCCCTCATCTTCATTTTCAATATATTAACCCTTTCAAAGGATCTGAATAGAAAATTCAAGATGAATATTATAGGAATAAACCCATATTTTTTGGAGTGATGAGGCCCTTAATGGATTCACCCAGACTAGATACCATGATTTTTCCAACGACATTAGCTATAGTATTCATAAGGGAAATATTTCGAAATTCATTAATGTCCACATAATGTTCTTTTGTAGGAATTATATAAATCAAATTTAATTAATTCTGAAGGGAAAATATGAATGATTAAATATAACCCTTACTTCACATATGAGTTCATCTTGTATGATATCCTAATAGACTATGAAGAAATTATTTTTGAATCAATTATGTTCTATATAACGTATAATGTTTAAAGAATATAGACCCTTATTGATTTCATTCTTATCATTTTCTTTGACAAGTCTAGAGTTTTGATGAACATAAATGAATGTATGGATGTTTCCAATGCAAGTTTATGCTGATAACATTATTTTTATATTTATCTCTCTTCTTCCAATGGAGATTGTGAAAACATTTTGAGTTATTATCACCTAATTTCAACTATTTTACATTAAAATGGCTCCTATGTAGCCTCCCCATAATAGGAAAGAGGCCAATCTATTTCAAGTGTTTATACAATTTCCTCCCTTGAGGGAATATTATGGTTCTAATGCTGGATTTGGATGATATCCAGATAGTTCTCAGCATTCTGAATATCAATGTCATGTTTTGAAAAAGTTATCATGTTCTACACCCTAAGATGACTGTTAGTGTGTTTTAATTTTTTAGCGATCATATGAAATGTTCTTCCCATAGGATCCAAATTTCAAGCATCAAAATTTATTTCCTAATATCCAGACAAGGAGGACCATACTGTTTTAATTCTAAAAGGAAGTGGGGAAACTCTTCCCATAGTGAAATGCTCCACAACTATGTATTCTGATCTGATTGATGGTTGAGAAGAATGTACCTTGAAAACCCAATGGAAGTGATCCTCCCATCCATTTGATTGAATCATATTTAAAGATGTATGAATTGGAATCCATTCACTATGAACCTCCTCTAGGTAAAATCCACTATAAAAAATGGGACTTCAACATGGTTACACTAATTAATGCAAACATAAAATTAAGCAGCTGGTATCCTATTAAAATTTGGTCCAGTTTTCTATTATAGTGTCATGATTATGTTTAATTCATCGATAATCACCCATTCGTGATCCATAGTTTCATAAAGTTATTTTAAACACACAAATGTGATCCATGGTATAACAATGTGAATTTTGAAAGACAAATTGGTATCCCAAGGTGGTCCACTTGATGTTCTTCCAATTATCAAAAGTCATTTAATGTTCTTCAATTCTAATGGGGAATGGTTTGTTGGAAAATAAAAAATCCATAAGTTCTTTTTTCATTTTTTTATTCCCTAGACCTTGGAAATTCCAATAAAAGAGATTCATCATTTCAAGGCCCTTCCCCTAGATATAGTTCTTACATCATATACAATACTGACATGGCCTTTCTACTTTTTTATTTCTTCCCTTATTCCTCTTTTCTTTTTGTTCCTCATTCATCTTACATAAGTTATTGTGATAAATAATTTGTACAGAGGGTTGGAAATCCTCAGAATCATCATCATAGAGCTCTCCACCTAAAGGGGTTATCATGTTCAAAGAGTGAAAAGACTTTAGTGCATCATTTACTGAGACATGTTTCCTGGTCTGTGCCAAACAAGTACATCATTTTCTAGGATTTCCTTTGTCAACTTATACCTAAAAATATAATCAGTGTGTGGTCCCACATCCTGGTTCTTTTGTGTTCCATCATGTCTAAAGGTACCCTTCGTTTTCTCTATAGTTTCATTAAGGGATTCACTAGAGGGTCTAGGAATAACACTCCTAACAATACTATGACTGACCTCCAGGGGAAGCACTCATATTTTCAATGATCAACTCCAAATAATAAAAATTACCATCATTCAATTACAAAGTATGATTATGAATAGAACATGGGGGGATCCTTCACATCCATGATGAATTCAGAATTGGCTTTACTAGAGGCATGATCAATCATGATTGAAGTCTCACCCATTCCATGCACAATTGTTTCTTTCACATTTCCTATTTCATACTTGTCCACCTTGGATTGGCCATCATCTTTGTTGAAAGTTTCACTAGATTGGGTAGCCTACTATTTTCCTATCCTCCTTTTACATTGATCACTAAAATGTCCCCATATGTTACTGAATGAGCATTCTTAATCTCTATTTCATTCAGATTTAAAATGCCTAAAAAAACAACCTATAAAAAATTTGGTTTCTTTTAATAATGTATTACCAGGTTGATGGGGTCATCCATTGTGGTTAGAACAACTTCCCCCACAACCATGTCATACATATCAACCTCAACCAGTACTGTCACATAGTGGACATAAAATGGGTTATAAAACTTCATATCTATCCTAATTATATTACCAAAAAACAAAACTATATCCCATTGAATGTGTGGGATCAAATATTACTAGTTCCACTTGCATATGTGAATCCAAATTTGTGTGTGAGTGTTTCTTATTATATGAAAGTCAAATTTCAGGTCCCACTTTGAGATTCGTAGGAAGCCAAGTATGAGTGATATAGATTTGAAACTCCAAACACTTAATTTTTTATCATCATAGGGAAACACAATGTGGTAGTACCCCTAAATCATTGATTTCATCATCCACTCACTAATTCCCCAGACTTCAGCAATACCCTTCTTAAGATTAGTGAATTTCCATGGATTCCCTCTAATTTGGAATATCACTCTTGCAATTATGGAGTATCGATATATATTCACTCTTTCATCCGCCACCTCATTATTTTAAAAGACCTAAAAAATATTTCCTTTTTAGATAATTCCTCCTAGGGGAAGAAGATCAATTTCAAAGAAGTTTGGATCGGCATTAGACTTAACCATAATAGGGAAATTCTTCTTAATTCCAGCCACATTTTCCAAGGAAATATTTCCATAATTTGATTTATTTTCCATCATTTTAATCATCTCCTCATGTAAAACATGTTTTAATTGAAACAAACATCTTACAAGCGTTGTAGGGGTGCTCTTCTCAATGGAAACAGGACCTTTGATATTAGGGGTTTCTCTATTCTCCCATTGCTCCTCCATACATTCTTTATTTTATTTATAATAAATATATTAAAATATTATTCATATATTTTTTATTACTATTAAGATATTAGAATTTAATTGATATGTTCTATTTTTAATCTATATTATAGTTCATTTATATATTATTTTTCATGATCACCATGCTATCAAATATATTGAATTTAATGAAATATATTTTTTTGGTTGTTTAGTCACAGTGTTGGGTTTCAAATATTCTATCTTCTTTTATATTTTATTGCAATTATATTCTACCCAAATTTTATAAATTTCAACATGAAATTTTGATCTAGAAGTTAGAAACCAATTTTGTGATGTCTGTAAGTTCTATTGTTGAAAACCCACATCATAAAAAGGGTAACTAAAAAATCCTCTAATTAAGAAAGAAATAGAATAACAAAATGTTATATATAATACCACATAAATAGGTTTCTAATTAGAATACCAATGGTTTTAAGTGACTATATGGACATTGATGAAAAGCCTAAAGCACTACAATTTCATTGTTTGTTTATACTTTGATCATTTTACAATTCATCTCTCAATCTATGAAATGAATATCCAAAAATAATTATGCCTAGAGAACTACAATTCACTTTTAACATATCATAAGATCCATAAAAGAGTTAGAAGTGTTTGTATAAGTCATTAAATATTTTCCAAAACTAATATAGTGGGTATAGGATATCTAATACATTAGTCTTTAAACATCAACAGTAACTGCACTAGTTCATAATTAATATTTATTCATCAAACTTTTTTAGTAAAATAATAACATATTAACATGAACATCAACCATTCTTGTAATAGATAATAAATCCTTATAATTATTTGGTTGTGGTTTCATGCCTTGTAGAATCACCTGATGTGACAGGTTGAAACTTGGGATGTAGTTTTTCCTTTTTTTAAACTATATATATAATTCATGAATCCTTCAAAAAACACTATCACCCATAATTACAAAAACATAAAAAATAAGTTAAATATTAAATGTAACCAATAACATTATTCTTAATTCCAAAAAAAGATAAAGGCATTCTTAATTATATAACTTTTTCATGTACTAAAATAATGTGTTTTATACCACCAAATGATTTCCAATAGTATCCTTAATATTGTTATATTCAAAAAAAAAATTAAAATGGATGATTCAAGCATTAAAAATATAATAAACCATAAACACATAAATTTATTATAGTACATGTAACACATAAGTTAATGAATACATATATGATTCTTAAATGATACACAATCCATAAATTATTCATAATTGATTGAGCCAAAATACCACTGTTAGAAAAAACTATTATACTATATTTCTTGAAAAAATAAATAAATAATTCATCAATTTTATTTCAAATGATTTACATCCATTTTATAGGGTTTAAATTTTAGAAGATTTAATTCACATTTATAATTCCCAGTGTCCTAAATTATAATAAAATAAAATAAAAATGGAGCGTTATGATAATATTTTTTTATTACACTATTATATTCATTTTCCTCAGCCCTTCATTTCATTTGGTCCTTCTATTCCAGAAGTAAAAAAATTCCCATTTCATTAAGAAGAATTCAAGGATATATCTTTCCATATTTCTGACATAAAGAAAATATATTATTCTTTACTCCATGGTCTCCATCACTTAATCCCTTAGTGAACTTCATCATTTTCTTCCTTGGTGATAATGGGATTTTTTTAAGCTATATGTATTACAAAATATTTTGGGATAACATATTATTCATAATCATCATATATTTTACTCTTATCATCATTCGATTTTGTTTATCATAGTGACCATATTATCCTTCATGTTTGATTTTAATAATATTTCTTTATGTTCTATCTATTGACTAAAGCAAAAAAAGAATCAATTTAGAAACACGAATTATTGTGGCAAAACCAAACAATCATTTATTTGATATCTAAATCAAGACACATTATTTTCAATATAATGAAAATTATATTTAACCATGGTTGTTCATTTTTATCATCAATTCATATCCATTATTATTGTATAAAAATAAAATTTCAATTATTCTAAGAATATTCCATCAATAGTTTCAATCTTAATGTGTTGTAATGACTGTTTCTATGCACCTACTAACAATTACATTACACCCAATTTTCCATATTTTAGATATTGGAACAATGTAAAACTATTCCCAAACCAAAATAAATTGAACAATAAAGATATAGATGTATTTAAAGACAAATCAAACTAATATCAGTCATTAAAAAACTTATGACTCTCTTATATATATATCTTAAAAACTTTTAACATGGTTATGTTTTCTAATGATAGTTTTCCTTAATAGAATTCATAAGAATTCTACTAAACCTCTTAAAATACCAAATGTAATAACCTTGACCACAATATCCAAGAGTCGGTGCCTTACATTGTTACGTTAGTATAAGATTTAAGGAATCACATCCCAATGGACCAAACTAATTAGTTTTATTTGTATATATGATACATACTTGAGTATTTCATTATATATGAATATTAAAATTATAATATATAATTTTCAAGAATCTATTTATTCCCTATAGATTATACATACATATCATATATATTATCTGTCCCAAATTCCTGGGAAAGGAATGAAAATAAGTTTTTACTTATATTCCTAGTTTGAGTTACATAAAGTAGAAGCTATTATGAAGTAATTAAAAAATTATCATGGAAAGGTAAATAAATAAAAAAAATTCATTTAATTAATAACATTATTATCATAACATGATATGGAAAAATCAATATGTAAATATAAATAACTTAAAACACATCCCATTAAGTCAATAAGATGATAATGAAATAAATCCCAAGATAACACCATTTTTAAAATATCATGGATAATAAAAACAGAATTATTGATGAAGGAAATTATAAATTATTGGATGTAATGATCTCTAGATTGTGATACCTCAAAAGTCAATACATTTCAAAAGATGGTTTAAAAGAAATAGTATAAACCTTTTTAATAATAGTTCACTGATTCACCTCATGATACTACTGATTCATCAACTGGATATATAATTCCTAGCACCACTAATTAATATATGTCCAAATAAATCTTCATATATCAAATAATTGATTAAATTCATGAAAAATATGCCATACTAGTAATATACGACTGTAGTAAATAATACATATTTATCAATTTTTCCCAAACTAATGAAATAAAATTCAATGTAAAACACCATATACTGAAATTATATAAAGATTACCTAATAATTATTCTATAATAAATCATATAGATATTTACTATAAATTTAGTGTCGAATAATCACAGGAATGTGGATATTTTAAGGGAATGTTAACGACTAAAAAATTGAATCAATAATGTTAACAGAAATACTTTCATTTTAAAATTAATTAATAAAACATCCATATAATAATTAAGGATTTTTTTAATTTAACATATCCCTATTTTATTATTAGTAAAATAAAGGTTTCTTTTCATGATTAATAAAAATATCATAAAAATATCATTAACAATTTTATTGAAAAAATTATACATTAAACTATCAATATAACTTTTTAAAACTAACATTTTCCACAATATTTTTCAAAAAGTTCTTTTAAAAATAATATTATATAAATTTAAATTAATCTCTAAATAAATAAGAGGTTATGTTGGAGGAAAATCTATACATTCAATATTAGTTAAAAAACTGTTCTTTCATAATATTATAAAAAATGGTAAAAAGATCCTCTTTGAGAATGAACATGAATATTACATAAAAAGTTAAAATGGAAACTATTTCCTTTAATGAATAATTTTGAGAATTTTAAAACATTTCTGAAAAAAATCTCTAGACACATGTATTTTAAATAAAAATGATTTTCAACAGAACAGAAAAATGAAGTCATATTTTTTTAGAAATATTTTATGAATAATTTTAGGTAGCAAAGAGTGGAAAAAATGAACAATTACTTGAAAAAGTAATGAATAACTATGGTAGAATAAATGAATTAGTTTTATTATCCTTTGATTAACTAATTTCCAAAAATGGAAATTCATTTATGAACCACCTCGATGAAAATTATATTATGAAATAACCCCTTAAAAAGAATATAATACTAAATTGAGGATTAATCATTGAATTTAATATGTGTAAAATATGTAAATTCATATAAAAGACTAGGATATATAACATAATATATTCAAAATTTACTCAAATAATCATTTAATGTCAAATACAATAATAAAGTAATGTAACCTGGTGAAGAAAAAATGAGTTATGAAATTCATTACTATATTGTAATTTTCAAGTAAAATAAACATTGAATTAAAGAAAAAAATAAAATTTAATATTATTGAAACATTATATTACATATAATGTAATAAATATATACATCTTATAAATTAAATTAGGTTCATAACATTATAATATTCCACAATGAAGCGAAATTGAGATGAAGTCCCTTATCACACGCTTCATTTAGTTTGAACATGATTTAAGTTATTCTATTATGGGAATTTTGAGGTTATTTAATTATAAATTAACTATATTCATATTTAATATATCATATATGACCGTATTATAACTTCTAACCACCCATTCATTGTTAATATTTCATTATTTTATTGTTTTGGGGTTTAATTGCCTTTTTTCTCATGATCATTTTTTCATAAAAGATCTTGTTATTGGGTATAAGATATAGAACCATCATATACATAATTATACTAATGTTGTAAATATAATATTTTTTATTAGATTAATTTTCATAATGAATATTGAAATTTGAAAAGGGATAAGGGATCACTTCACTTGGTAGAGATAGTAGGTCATACATACACATGAGCAACGTTATCATTCCACTAACGGGTGAAAGAGTAATGAAATTTATGAATTTTTAATCATTAGAAATATATTCCATCTCATATAAATCATATATATTCATTATATATTTCATTATTATAATCCATATAACGATGTTTCAAAAAAAGAATCACATCACTTTGTGAGTAGGTAGTCTGTGGTACACAAGTGACGTTATTATATTTTTTAGAACATGAAATGTAAGATTTGTTATGTGATGTTATAATTAAATAAGTATAATAATATCATAAATATAATATAAATGTGTTAAATACATCATTATATATATCATTCATGGTGGTTATATAAAATTAATTACATCTGTTCACGAGCCGGTATACCATCGTACATTTGATCAACAACATTATTTTCAATTTAATGGATGTGGGTGTAGATATAGTTCATTCCCTTTACAAAATGACATTTTAGATGATTTTATATTTAATTTTCACTTTATATTAATATTTTGATCATAATTTATTGGTGTTTGAGAAGAATAAAATTAAAAAACACTCGTTAAGGAAAGTTGTCTCTTCTTTAGAAGACATCCTTGGGTTTACACCAAAATACTTCCTATAATGAATTTAGGATCACACCAAGGATTGTATTATAAATGGGGGTAATTGGGAAAGTTATTTTTCTATTTATTGGGTGATACAATGGGTTTGGGATGTTTGATTATGGGTTGATAGTGGGTGGTCTTTTATAAGTTGGTGAGATGACATACAAGGAAATCTTGAAAAGATTCAATTAAACCCACATTTGTATAATGGAAAAAGATTAAAAATGGATCATTATAAACCATTAGATTTTATAATGATTAAATATTTCTATAATAATGTCATTGTGTAATTTTTTATGTCATTTGGGACCCTTAAATTCTTATTTTAACCGCATTGTAAATTAGTTTGTTTCCTTAACCTTGGTAATTAATTTTTATTTTTATTACTATTCATGATTGTCAAAAAAATAACATTAACTTATTATAAAATACTCATTATTCTGACTCCAATTATTTTATCCACTTTACAAAATTTAAATCAAATAATTTGATGAATCTAATTTAAAATTAAACTCGTTGGAGCGATAAAAATCAAGTTTTCAAAGATAAATTTCGCCTATGTTTCGAAAGTTTTAATACCAAAAGACTATAAAAAATTAATTCCAATGGCCTAAAATAGTAAATTTGTAATTATATTTTTCTATTTATTCCATAAATCCATCTTCAAATTTAATTTATCCTTTTTAATTATTTAATTTTGAATAATTAAAAAACAATATTATTTTCACTACTCATCGAAAAATGAAAAATTTCAGAAAAAAAGAAAAACTCGCCCTAAGATGGGTTTTATTTGAAATTTTTTAATATTAAGTTAATTTTATCCAATAAAGTTTCAAAAATGGAAAATATTAATTTCAAATTGTTTTGAGAATCTCTTCTAAATCGTATTTTAGAAAATCTACATTTTTTAGGAAATATTTATTTTTCATTTAAATAGTTCTTATTTTTATTATAATTAACTACAAAACCATAATTTTAATTAAATATTTTTTAATATCCATACCCAAAAGTTTAATAGCTAATTTTTTTGATATACTATATTACAATTTATTTGGACTTGGGGTTGTGTTTTCCATAAGCTATCAAAGATATTAAATGTAAAGAAATATATATTTTAGATTATAAATGAATAGTGTTGTGTATTACATATTATATATATCAAAATTTTATTATTTTATAATTTCAAATTGAAATAATTTTCAATCCATGTGAGTCTT
Organism: Viscum album; assembly: GCA_963277665.1. NCBI lineage: Eukaryota > Viridiplantae > Streptophyta > Magnoliopsida > Santalales > Viscaceae > Viscum > Viscum album. The sequence goes on along the minus strand of OY728139.1, from coordinate 1,389,207,139 downwards.
TAAATATTTGTTGATCATGGTGTATAGGGTTTAATGTGTTATTTTTTTCAATAAGTGGGTTTTTTTCTGATAATGTTATACATTTTTGGAAATGAAATCATTAATGGGATTTTGGTAAATCAATGTGTGTTATGTTTTGAAATGAGAATAAGTTCTTTTAGGTTATTTTAAATGGTTTTATATAGTATTCTTTGATATTTAGTTTTTTTATTTTTATAATTTTATCCATTGTTTTCTTATTGGGATGGTTTGATAGAATGTGGTTTTTTTGTGATGTATTATAAAATGTTCCCTAAAATGGAATCAAGAAGTCAATAATTGAATATCTTGGGTGATCGTTATTATGCTATAGATGCAATATCCAATGTCTATTACTCTAGTTAGACTTTTCATGTGCTATAAAGGCTATTTTATTAATAGATTTTGTATCACACATGAGTGTTTTATAATTGAAAATCACCTGGGTTTTTGGAGATCATGGATCCAATGAGGTGATGCAGTTGATAAGTAAGGTTGAAGAAATACACGAGTCACTAGGAACTCTTGGAACCATTAGGTTGATATGTACCACTCCATTGTTTTAATTATTAGTATTTTATTGGGTGATAATCATTATTCCTGTAGAACCATTTGAGGTTTTACCTTATAGATATTTCAAGGACACCATTATCGAGTGATGTTTTCATGATTAAGTGAAAATTTTAAAGGAAATAGAATTCATGGGTGTTCACCAAGGGTATATTTTGGTCAAAGTTTATTTTGAATGTTTCACTAAACTAGCCACATTAAATCCTTATTTAGTTTTTTCTCATTTAAATATGGTAGGATTCTTTGGAATATTCCCTTATCTGGATATTAGTTCAGTGGTGTTTTGGTCAATAATGACTACCTTTATCAAAGAGGTAAATAAGGACAGAGTTTATAAGGAATTTTCATTAAGGAAACTTATGATAGGTGATTATTTGACCTTATATAGTGTCATTAAAGGATATACCTCTTGATGAAAATGAATTTCAGTAGTGTGAGACCAGTATATGAATTTTGATAATTAAAATCCATATTTTTTAACATCTACAAGGTACTAAAAATGCTGTAATCATATCGGTAAAATTCATATATTTATTCTTTCTAAAAGGAATTAAAATGAAGTATTCTCAGACTCATATTTTATATGATCTATAATATCTGATGATTCCTCCCCCATGAGAGTCAAAATATTTTTTGTTTTGTTGGGAGTATTCTAATGTGTAATAGATAGATTAATTGGAAATTTTTCCATCTATTTCGTACACCCGATATATTTTTCATTTAATATTTAAAAATTTAATTTATATTTCAATTAATATATTTTTAGATACTCATGAATTATTCATTTTTTATGTTTTTTTTGAAGTTCAACGTTTGAAATATTCTTTATAGTTTTTTTGGTGGATAACATATGAATTAGTTGGGTATGGGAAGGAGTAATGGGAATAATCCAATTGTTTTTGGTTAGTTTGAGAGAGAAACTGAATAGATATTTGCATTAAAAATCACTAGGAGTGGGTGTTTGATGATAGAACCTAGATTATAAATTATGCAGTGTCGTGACATGAGTGTCAAATAGTGTCATTAAATTGTGATTCATGTGCTTGCTTGGGATTTATTTCCCCTTTATATATAGTTTGTTATGTTATTGGTATATTTTAGAGAACATTATGGGTTATGTTGAAGAATCTATCTCTTGTGGAATTTGAGTGAGTTTTTTTATTGACTTGTGTGGTTAGTGGAATCATGAATGTTTGGATATATTATTCATGTTGTTATTTCTATATTTGATTTACCATTTTTGGTAAATTATAAATGATTGGGACATCTAGATCTTGTCTCATTCGGTTTTCCATGTTATCATGGTTTTTCTTTTATCTTTCTTTTGGTTGGTATATGTCGATTTATAATGCCATTGGGACCTCAAATCCTCCAGTGTGGTTGGTATTATTTTACCCAATGGTATGGCTTTGGACAAAGAAATCATAGGGGAGTTTTTTATGTGAATTTTTTGGAGTTCATAAATTTATAGTGTTTCATATGAGATGCCATCCCAATAAAATCATTCGTGTTGATTATATTTTAATGATTAATTGTACATTAGTGGTAGGAGAATCATAAATCTTATTGAGTGGATTTCACAAGGAAGGGCTTGTTTTTCCATGTTCTTAATTTTGTGTTTTTAATGTTTTCCACTTGATTCGGTACCTTTAAACTTTTAGTTGATATTATAATTTTCCATTGACTTTTGTTTATGTTGAATATTTAGGGGAGAAAATTTTCAAGATGATGGGAATTACTACACCCTAAAATTTTATTTTCTTATTTCTATATATTATTGAATTTTCACTTTTTTTGACGATTTAGTGATAATAAATTTTTATTTTTATTAATCTTTTTTAGGTTCATGTGTTTTGCGAAATGGGATGTTTTGTCTATTGGTGATCACACACCCATTGACCTATTTATTAAGCTATTATATTGGACCCCACATGAAGCACTATGTATTTTATTTTGGTCATTACTGTTCTTTTTTATTTTTTGATACCTCAAGATTACCCCCTCACTCTACCTATAAATAATGTAAATACCCATTGTCTTCTCAATCTTATTTATGTGCCTATATGGAATATTTTCAAGGATTTCTTGGTGGATTTCAATCATCTTTTAACTGTTAGGGATTCTCCTTCCATATATTAATTTTTTTTACTTTTCATGACATTCATCTTACCATCCTAGATATGTGGGATAATTTTCATTTCTAATTTTGTTATTAAAATGGGGGTTTTTGTTTATAATGGTGGTTATTTATCTTAGGATAATCTTTCTAGGGTTTTTCATTCAATTTTTTCATCTCTTGATGTAGGTGTTTTCATTTAATATCGTTTTATTAAAGATTTTATTGGTATATTGATTCTTTAAAATAGTTTTTGAACTAATTATATGATTTATATGATAACTATTTTGGGTTTTTCAATGTAATTCAATTCAAGGAGGGTTTATTTAGATAAATGGGTGATTTTTATAGCTCAACTGAACTGCATTTCTAAATATAATTTTAGTCATTCTTATTTTCTTTAAAATAAAATGGTGATTGTTTTCAAGAAAAATGATTTTCCATTTTGTGTTTGGTTGATGTTTTATTTCAATAGTGTAATGTTTCCTCATTTTAAAGGTGTTCCATTTTTATAAAAATAGGTTCTCTTCTATTAAAGAGGGACCCTTTTTCAAAAAAGTGTGTATGAATGTTTTTTGGATTCATTGGTTATTTGAAAATTTTATATTTTGCATAATTTATTGGTTTAAATAGATGTTTCCATTGGGATATGATTTATTTTCAATGGTGGATTTTATAATCATTTAAAAATATTAAATTCATGGTTTTAAAGATATTTCATATTTATAACCTAGTGAGAATGATGGATTTTATTGATTTATTCTTATTCCTAAGTTGAGCCAAATTGTACCCTATTGGATATTTCTAAACATTTTTTTAATTATTATGTTCATTTTTATTCTTATCAATGTAGTTTGGGTTTGGGTGTATCCATGAATGTGGTGTGTTGTGCATGGTATATATATGATTGTTATATTATATCAACTTGGACTTTATGTTTTTTATATGGATTACATTTTCTAGATAGTGGCCTGATTTTATTATCTATGAAATAATGTATGATTGGATTTTTAGGGAGAGTCAATGGATTATGGAATTGTTATTTAAGAGTTATGGATTAGTTAGCATCCCCTGGATGAATTCCATATCCTATTTGAGTTGAGAGAAATTCATGTGACATATTGTTCTATTGTAAACCCCTTAGAAGTTTGATCTACTTATATATGCCTTTACTTATCGCATTATTCAATAATATGTCTCCTAATAATATATATGCTATATTATTCCTCCTTATTTTTAACTATCATATGAGTTTCAGATATATTAATTTGAGTCAACATTGATGTGATAGTCATTAATGATTAAGAATTATTTTTGAGAGGCTTGCATTGTGTTGTTAATCTGATTTTATTGGTACTATTTTGTGTATTTTCATTTATTTCGTTTATTTTATTCATAATATTGTTTTAATAGGGTATGGGTATTAGGGTTTTAAAAGTAAATGAGGTGGTAGGTTTAAATTCTCACCACTAGGAAAAGTTTTTAAAAATATTTTATTAATCTAGGGGAATGGTTTTATTTCAAAAAGGGATGTTTTAAATAAATTATGAAGGTTTAAATTGGTTTCCTCATATGTATATTGTGTTGAAGGTAATAGTAAGTTTTGAACTGATAATACCATTGTAAGTCCTCTTTAATCTATGTTTTACAAATTGTCGGTTTTGAGAAAGTATTTGTGTTATCTTATATTGGTTTCAAGATTTTTTAAATGAATGGAAAACTAATTTTTTATTTACTATTACTAAATTATGATTCTTAGTTTATTTATAAAAATTAATTAGGGGGACTCTTGGTGGTATCCAATTGAGCTATGCCATACACCATACATACTCACATTGGTGGGTATAGAGTCATGATATTATCTATATCTCTTTAAGCAATATCCATCATATTTACATTATACTTATCTGTGTAGAGAACTGGTTATTTTGGGTGTGTGGTGGTGTCTTAAGAGTCACATAGTAATAGAAGGATTTATATCATGAGTTATTTAGACTAGTTATATTATGTTTTATATTGTTCTCTATTACCTCAATTTTTTCTTTTAATTTTTATACATTTTTTAATTTAAATGTTTTTAAAAAGATATTTCTTTTCTGTTTGTAATGTATTAGGGAAACAATTTATTTTTTACCTATTTAGTTTTTCCCAAGAGAGGTTTGAACTTGGTATAGAGCTATTTATTTTAATTAGTAGTGGTTTTTCAATCCATGCAGACCACATATATGGTATTATATTATAAGACATTATTGAACTTGGATTTTACTAAGGGTGAAATCAATCCCATGAATTGATTTTTGATATTATGACACTTTTTATCCAATTGTAATCATGAACATGCCTCATATCTTTTGATTAAAAAGATTTAATTTCATGTTTGGTCTACTCAGGCCAATTTTCCATAGGTAATCCCACTACCATCAATTATTTTGCATCTATGGTTTTTTTTGGATCTTGTGAACAGTATATTTCTGGAAATGATGTTATATAGTTTATTCAACATATTATAGTGGAAAATATGAATATATAATATATATATATATATGTTTGTGTGTGTGTGTGTGTGGTTGAAAACTATATATTGATGGATGATAAAGTGATATTATAAATTTATATCTTCTCCTCCAATAATTTTATGGAAAATTCATCTGAATTCGCATCATTTTTAAAATATTATCTATAAAGTTTTTATCTCCTTCCTTTTTATCTAACAATGGAATTATCTTGAAGGGTTTAATCATTTATATACATAATATACTTTCTAATATAGGAATTGGTAATAGAAACTAAATTGGATAATCCCTTATTGGTATCAATGATTTTTTTACTAATGTTGACATACATGTCATGAGTAACTATATTCTTATGAGGATCTCTTGGTATGATGATTCCTCTATGATAACTATAATATCTTTCAATTTATTGGTAACATGTAAAGTAGGATCTCACTCTAATTATTCTACATTAATGGATAATTGGATTTAGTTCATCACCCAAGCATGTTCTGAGATAAATTTATACAAAAACACTATTAATTATTTAATTTCTCATATCAAAATATGAAATTCCATGAAAAATCCTTCTGGTATTAGGATTAATAAGGAAATTTCATATCAAAGAATTTTTTCATGATCAAAAAAAATTAATCTACGTTCTTTCTCATTTTTACAACATTGGTATTGGACTAGCCTATGTTCCATCAACCACTTTATATTCAACAAAACCATTTAACTCATTGTGATAGTTCTATGGTAATGACATTAATCATTACAAGTTATTGATTCTAAAGGAATATTATATTTTGAGTTTCATAGTTGGTGGGATTTTTTGTAAGAGGTGCTAAAATTATTATTTTAGTAATTAAAAATTCTCTAAGAGATGTTTTTCTACTATTTAGAGTGTTTTGATGCCATCATGAATTTAATTTTAGAGGTTATCCAATATGTGGGAGTCAGTTTTGTATCTTGACAACCCACATAGAGAAAAACTAGGGGTTCCATCATGGTGTAGGGGATTATATTTTCTTCATAGGGCACATAATAATTCAGTGGTGATATCTGTGTTGAAATTATTTTAATATTAGATTTTACAAAAACCATGACTTATGATATTTTACAATATATTTATATTTATTTTATTTACTATCGAAATAAATGAATAATTGGGAATATGAAATTTCCTCATTGATGATGTTGATCATCTTAAAATTACATTTATGATTTCCATCATTTCACTCTAAATATCCAAGGATAGAATAACTCTAGTGGTAATCCTCATGTGCTACTTTGATATCCAAGAAAAGCTAGTTGATCTCCTAATTCAATTAGAGAAAATCAATTTTTTTATGTTTGTATTGACTGCACAATTTATGTTCTGGATGCAATATATTTATTGTTTCTTTTTCATGAGAGGGTGATGTGGGGATGAGTTGAAATAGAAATCATTTTCACAAAAATTTCTTATTTTTGATTACACACTAATACCCCAATCAAAAAAAATCAACAAATATTTATTGAGATAGGGTTTATATTAAAATAATAAGGTAATTTCTTGTCAGCCATTGAATAATATCATAACCTGTAACTAACTCCCATTTGAGGTTTTAATTATAATATTATTATTTCATGGAATGTTCCAATGTGTAAAATTACAAAGATTATTTAAATGGATTATTAATTACTATTTATTATTAGGAATTTTCTTGGTCTATTCGAACTCATGTAGAATTTATTAAACAAATGAATAAATATTTAAATATTTAATTCACCAATAAATATATTCAATTGATAAAACTAATATAAAAATATCCAGTGATATTGAGAATAATATGTATTAAATTAATTAAATCTGAATATAATTTAATCAGGAGCTTTGGAAACACTTAGTTTGTGACACTCTAGGATTATTTATCATTTTCATTATGTTTGATTTCTTATAGTCCAAAATTATTTTCATGAAATATTTCAATTCACAAAATAGAATGAACTAAATTTCTTAATGATGAAAACGACATATGACCATTTATTGTGTAATATAATCCATTTGTTGAAATATCTCATCAAGTAGGTTGTACATCTATTTTAGCATTATATATAGAAATATGTCATTCAATGTCTATATGAAATAAACATATTAGGGAACAATATCCATAGAATGTATATAGAAGGATCTATTCTAATCAAAGGGGTGAGATATTATCTTCAAAAAATATGTAAAAGAATAATCCTTACTCAACATATCAATTAATTAAATATTTATTGTGATGTACCCAACATACCATACCTCATCAAAATCATTTAAATTCATATTATTCATATAAAAAATCTAATTGTGGGATTCATGAAATGAATTAATTATAATCGTAATGTCTAATGACTATTAAACAAGATCGAAAATAGGCATATTTGATGAAATAAAAAATATTTGGAATACTTACTGGTAGTTTTTCTCTCATAGTCCCCCATATTGCAAATTACCATGTAAAAAACACATTTTAAGAAAAATAATCATCTTACGAGTCTTTTTAAATGATATACTATATACTATGTTTCTCATCATAGTGCTTTATCCAACAATAGAACATTATTTAAGATAACTTCCACTACACTTCATGTTTCACCCCATAGTGGGGATCTTCTATATCCTTATCAATGAAATTTATACTCTCCCATATTCTTATATCAGATCCATGTATAAAAATGAAAAATATGTAGTATTTTGTTCTATTAATTTTCAATAAATAAAATATATATTCAAATAACATACAAATAGATGGTCATAGGACACCAAAACCAAGAAACTAACACTTGGTTTAGAGCTGACTACCTATGAATTTCATTCCATTAGAACTCAAAAAATATCATGTTTCTTCTGATTCGGGGGTATTGTCAAGGTTCTAACATGTTTTCTTTTGTGTAAATAGTACCCACTACAACATTAAAAATCATAGAAAAATCATTCAAGATATGTTACTTCTGAAGTATGTTCTTATTCAAGTGATATAACAATAGAAATTTTTCAAGATCCATTATTATAGTGTTATTATAGTAGTGTTTGATAAGAGGTTTATTTCTAGGTACCATTTCATGATCTTGGACAAAGTCACCAGTCATAAAACTATTTTATTTTCCTAGGCACCATGTCATTTACTTTCTTATTCTCTAGCATTGATCTATTGAATCTCACATATCATCTATTCAATGTGAAGATGTTTACTATTTTTTTCTTTATGCCATTTGGATATGATTGGAAACCAGAATATTCATATCCATTGATGACTTGATCTCTATATCCTCCATAATAATGGAACATATACTTATTACACCTATGATACATAAGGAGGGTCGTGATTTCCTTACAATGGTCTTCACTTACATCATCATGATATCCTACTGCCATACTTAATTTATATGCAACATATAGTGCACTATATTGGATAACATAAATGAATTACCTAATCAATAACATGTATGGTTTCGTACTATAATATTTCATTCCTCATTTTCTTGAGAACACATTTTAATGGAAATATGAATGCCATGTGATGTTGGAAGCAATCCCCGTATGGATGGTTACACAGAAAAACAATTTATTCAATTTATGTACTTGTAAATAGGTATATCCACATCTTGTATTATTGATAATGGATATTTTTCTCAAGAATATTTTCTACCATACCCAATTTCTTCAAATATAATAATTTATCCATCAATTCCTTAATAAACTATAAGACATTTCATTCATTTCCATTGAGTAATATGTCATCAACATATAATAATATGAAAATGAATAGACTTCCACTAAACCATTTGTAGACACAATAATCCAACAAACTATTTATGAAACAAAATCTTTTAATTCCTTCAAAAAAATCTATGTTCCATCTAATTGATTCTGGATTTTATCTGATAAAAGTTTTTCAGAATTTTCTATATTTTTCTAGAATCTTTTTGGGTCAGATACACTTTTGGATGTGTCATATTCACATATTCCAGAAAGGTATCTCTATGGATGAATGTTTCATCATCCATTTTAAAAATATCATAGTCATGGTAATCCAAAATGGAAAGTATAATTCTGAAGGATTTCAAAATTTTCAATGGTGAAAATTATTCAAATTAGTTAATTCATTGAAACTCTTTATTAACGTTTAAAATTAGTCATTGCCTATAGCTACTGACAAGTCCTTCCTTGTCTATTATCTTTATGAGTACCCATTTGCAACTAACATGATTTACATCAACTAGAGGATCTACGAAAATTCATAATTGGACTTGGTACATGGAATCAATTTATAAAGTCATGGATTCTATCCACTTAGATAAAAATTCTCCACTTATAAATTTATTATTGGTTATAGGATTAATATAATTAATTAATAATGATTCCCCAACCACCATTATTAGAAAACAATACTATTCTAGTTCGTTATCCTCTATAGTACTCCTCAACTATACTTGTGTATCTAGATCAAATTCTTCTTCCATGGGGATTTTTTGAATTTATTAATCTTTCAACTCTTATTTATCTAGATTTAGATATTCTACACTATTGTAAGAGATAAATTTATTAATCATATTACCAAGATATTTATTAACTCTATTCTTGTATTCTATCAATTTATGAAAAGAATCTAACTTATACTTCATTAAGTAGAAAGATCCATAAATATTGTTATCATTTTTAAATGTTATGCATTAAGAGTACCACCCCCCATTGGTTCAATAAGACATCTTTCACAAACATTTCCATGAAAACATGTATGACATACAACAAGTTGGTTTACTTCCAAAAAATTTAAATTTCCATATTTATGTAATTTATTAAATAATTTTTAGTATACATGACCTAACATGTGATATAAATGTTGGGCTTTGTATGACTCCTATGATGTAACTCGTTATAAATTACTATAACTTGTTTTATGTCATCATATAAATAAATATCACTAATTAAATGTTCATTTACTTAATAAATGATATCATTACAAAAGAAGAAATATTTATTACCAATGATGAAAATAAATCATTCCATATCATGTCTAGATATACAAATAATTTCTTCGGTAATGGATGGAAAATAATAACAACCATTTTAAACTATGATCATTCTAGTCGACAAATTGAAAAGGTAGTCCTCAATTTCTACAGTATGAACATTAGCTCTAATGGATGCTCTTAGATCTACCTACTCTCAATCAATCATTCTGAATATACTTTGTTTCTATATTTTAATGAAAAAGTGGTCACCAAACGATATATTTAATTTCCAATATTTGGAAACACATAAATTTTACTCAACTAAAAAATCACATGAAGTTTCCACATTATTTATTTGTTGGGAGTTGTTATACTTATAATAGACCTTCATGCCACATTTGAAACAAACAATATCATGTTCCCTTACTTTTCCCATAATATTATTCTTATTATAAGGGTGTCAATATTCTATGGACTTCATGCTCTTTGATTTCCAATTCCATTTATTCACCATAAGGATGAATGGATTTTTGTGCTTTGTAATCTTATCTACTTGGTTAAGGGGAGTAAGAAAACATAGAACATACATACCCATGTTGTTATTAAGAAACATTACTACAATTCCAGAGACGATTTAAGGGAGTGATGAAAGATTGAGATTGATCCCTAGTTCTTTAGGGATTTTAAAATCCATATCTATTAGGACCCCAATGTAGATAGTGATCTTAACTACATGAGGAACTGTTGGTGCACCTTCTAAAATAATGATCTAAAATAGATCCTTGGGGTTCTAAAAACGTTATTTTATATCTCTCTTCTAATAAATACCAAAGAGGATATCAATCATTCAATACACATCCATGTTTTCACGAGACTTCATTGAGTTCACTATACCTAGATGAATGTGTCAAATATTGAACATCGACTCTGTTGTTCAAATGTTTTTCTTAGATTAGGATCTCTTTATCACTCACCTAATTGATAAGTGGATATGGAATTAAGGATTACATAATGTAATATTTATTCTCATGTCGTACAAAACTTTCATGGTGTCAAAACCACTCATATATATTACTACATGTAATAAGGTTTTCTTTCTCTAATATTGACCATAAGAATAAAGTGGATATTAAGATTTCAATTTTATTTTACCATCAAGAGATAATATTATTTGTAATTTCATGATTAAAACATTTTTTAGAAATAGTAAATAAATTAACATTTTATTATAACTCCCATGATTTTATCGTGTTCCATTATCCCTCAACATTTAACTTAGGATGTCTTGTTTATAGGAAATTCTAGTAGAAAGGATTCATGTGCCCCTTCACAAAACCCCAATGTGGGTCGGTGGAGGTACGTGAGTTTATTTAGGTAGGTAGGTCTTTTCCCACTCTGGTATTACATCTCTATGATGCATTAAGAAGACTCCCCTATCAGGAAATCAATTTTTTTATTTCCTCAATGCTTTCCTTCAAGTTACATCATGTCCAGCGAGGTCTAATTATCTTAATGTAATATTTTTAATCCATATCATAACCTTCATTAGAACACCAAGTTAAAAGTATGTGTATCAATGATTTTTTTAAACACATAGTTCTATGCACTTCATTACTAATTATGTACTGAAAGTCCAAGCCTGACTTAATAATTAATTGAGGGATTTTATTTTATTCTGAATAAATTTTATCTTTTTTAGTTATTAAATGTATTGTTACTATTAAGTGGATGTCACTTAATTTATTAACCATGGTAGATAAAATAATTACACATTATTCATTTATTTAATTTCTTTAATTTCAAATTAATACATTTATTTAAGTGACCATGGCCTTTCATACATAATTTAAATAATTTCATAGATACAAATAAATAAGTAATTTAATAACCACTTTATTAGATGTATCTATAAATTTATTTAATAATTAGCCAATAAATTAACCTTTAACTAAGGGAACACACACATGTTGTCGATCATGAATTAATTTAAAACATTCCACATATACACCTAAGTTTATCCTAGGTTGTAATCATTATGGAAACATCCAAATCTACCTCCATGTGGCTTGTAAAATGAAATTAATTACATATATTTATAACTCACACTCAAGTGTGGGGTAAAACATATTGGAACATAGGTATTACATAAATAACCATGAACACATAGGTCCAACATAATAATTGAGGGAGGGATGAATCACACACCACTATTTTTAATTAAATAATAAATAATTGTAAAACAATGAAAAAAATTAAATTAAAATATCCATGTCATACAAATTTACTTTTCAAGATCATGACTAATCAAACAACAAACATAAATGAAAATGTAAATGAGTAAGATTTATTTCTTATCTGCTCCTTATTATTAAAATAAAATTGATTGAATTAATTAATAAATTAATTTATTAATTATCTTTAATACTAATAGAAATATAAATCATCATAGATATAACCATCATAAATGCATTTGGAAACAATAGAGAATCACAAAAAATAGTTTCAGATTTATTACAATAATTTATTTAATCAATTAGAATTATTTATAAAAATTATTATGTTTTTTTAAAAAATAAATTAATAATACAATAAAAATGTTTTAATGATGATCAATTTAATGATATTTAATTATTACATTAATTAGGAGACAACATGACATGTACTATATAGTTACACATCTGGTTCCTCGGTTGTTGTGTATTCGAGTTACATTACTCAGGATTTGGCATTTTGACTCGACCATACTAAAGGGCATGTACAAGAAAGTTACATGTCTTGTATCCACTTGTTGTTTTCTTTAAATACTCACCTAGGTATTCAACATATATCATGGTAGGATAACATGATGTGCATAGGCTAGCTACATGTTTTGTTTTCCAAATATTGTAATCCCAGTAAACCCTCTGTAATACTTAGATTGTTCTCAAGAGGGAGACTACACAACATGTCTACTCCATCTGCACACTATATATCTCAATGTTTTGTGTCTTGATAAAAATACTAAATAATCAATGTTTTTTTCAGACATAAAAATTGATGAACAATATGCAGTTTACATGAGCTACTTGATGAGTATTTCATTAATTCCCTAACAGCCAGTCTCATGTGGTTTGATTACATATAGTGACCACATGGATTGTGAAATTTTTACCAATATCCCATGTATACAAAATGACATGTATGTAGTATAGACATAATATAATCTGAAATACCTTTTTCTTGGTTGTTTGGTCAACATGTGGCATACACTACCTAAAATAATTTTGTGCCATGTCATGGATATTATAGCGTGGCCACGTATTGTGTGTTGTGGTACACGGTGTGTACTCAAGCTATAGTCTATGTAACCCTATCATAAAATCTAAGAATTTGGAAGTTTTCAACGTAATCTTTAATCGATATTCATCTCTTATTAGTCCTTTATGAAAATGAAATAGTGAATAAACAAGATTAATATATCAATATCATTTAAATTAAAAAACTGATGAATGAATGAATTATAATTGAAAATTAAACCATTATTGTGAGTGGATGAAATATTAAATAAATATTTATAAACAATATCATGAACACTATAATACCATATTTTTTGTTCTTATTACAGTGGAGTCATATAGTTATGATAAATACCAAAAAAGTTCATTTAATATTTGATCTTTTGAAAACATAGATTAAGGATCTTACACATAAAATTTATAATAATTTGAATAATGTTGGAAGAAACAAATACATAGGCTTATAATATTTTATTTTTATTGATTTTGATCAACTGAATAGACCCTTTCATACTACCTTTATTATGATATGAGGATAAATGGATAAAATCCATATAACAGTGATCCAAAATTGCTCTTTTCATCACCAAGAAATGATAATCAATCTCTAGTTGATAACATGGTCAATTGATATTCGTGAGTTATCTGTGTTGATTTCATGTCCTTTTATCATGAAGGAATATATCTTGTATTTTACATTAATGATATAAAGATAGGAGGAGGATTCAAGCAATAATTAATTTTGTGAATGAATTCTCTATTTCCAATTACACACTATTACCCCCACAAAATAGAAATATAGGTCCATTTATAGAGATTGGGTTTAGGGTAAAATTATAATTTAATTAGATAACTTCCATTAAATAATATTATTGACTTTAAAAAACCATATGACACATAATAATATTTCTATTATTATATATTTTCATTCTCCAAAATGCTAAATAGAAAATATTATTTAACTTGTATTTTAATTAATATTTTCCACTGGAAATTGTATTGTTCAGTTTGAACTCCTCTAGAATTTATTTTTCAATTGATCAATATACTTTTTCAAACAATAAAACGTGAATAAAATTATCCATCATTCCTGGTAATATTATTTATTAAATTAATTAAATCGAAATAGAATCGAATTAAGATCATATAAAACACATAATGTGTGACCCCGTAGGATTATTTATCAATTGAATTAAGAAAACCTTCATAAATTCTCATATTACTACCAAGAAAAGGGTGAAGGAACCCATGAAAAATTACTAAATATCTTAATGTAGAAAAACACATTTTAATGCTAACTGTGTTACATAATCCCCTCACCACGATATCTCATCAATTAGGATTCACATCTGTCTCACCAATTTATATGCTTAATGCGTCTTTCCATGACTATCTAAAATAAACACATTGTTACACCATGACTATGGAATTTAAGGTGATGGTTATTTTCCAAATAAATTGATTTAAAACTAGATTCCATAAATATGAATGTATAAAATCCTCCATCCACTTATCTGTTAATAATATATCAATTTCAACACACCCAACATTACCAACCACACCATGAAAATATGGAATCATGGTTTTCATCAAACAATATTATTGGGAGAGTTGTGACATGAATTAATGATGATATTAGGGTATTATGAACTTTAGACATGCTCCCAAATTATAATATATGATGACAAAAAAACATGAAGAATTGTTATTGGTTGGTTACTTCTCATAATATCTCTTCTTAAAGATTAATAAGTATAATCTTTTGGATTATAAGCCTCTACTTCTTACAAGTACTAACACCTGAAATTGTATGTATTATGTGTACCATCATAGTGCATGATCTAACCACAATACATTATTCAATAATATCATCTTAGAACTTCAATCTTATCATTTTATGAGGGAACTACTATGACGTTACGACAGAGACATATACTCTAGAACACTATCACATCAGATACATGAATAATAACAACCAATATGGGATTATTTATTCTATTAATATTTAATACAAAGAATATGAAGGAAATAAATGTACAAATAGTTGGTACTTGGATACCATGTCTTGCAATTATTCAATGGAGGAGTAAGTAATTCAATATACAGGTGTTTCAAAGAGATGGGTTTTGGTGTAGGTGGTGTATCACACCAAATTAATGGTGTGGAAGCATATAGAAGTGTCCATATAAGATTAAACTCTTGATACATGTGATATAAAATTGTAAATTAGTTAATGAACATTATAGACTACCCATGGGATTTATGTCATAGCAAAAACCAAGGGTTTCATCCAAAAGGGTTTTTAGAAAATACAATATTAGGATACCCCTAGGTGGTTAGTTTTACCAGAAGAACGATTCTCATTCAAATCCACAGATAAAATCAATTTGGTATTATTATATTGATCATTATTTCATCATGACCAATTGGGATTTAAAATAAAAAAAACCTATAAAATATGGAATGTTGTTATGAATAACCTTACTCACACATCAATTGAGATCCTACTTAATTTTCAATATGAAAATGTTATCATTTAGAGACCCCTATATTATATTCCCACATTTTTTTCTTATTTGGATTTCTATACCAATTGGAAAATCACCCACTCCCTCTATCATTATCGTCCGTTTGATCCATTGGATCCATGGAAATTTGGGTGTCTTTATATAGGACAATTTATGTTATTTCTTCTTACATATTCCTTCATCCATCATAAAAATGTAGATTCTAATTTTTTTCATTACATGATAGGTTGTATATTATATTTAATCGATTCATGTCGATAAATTTATAGTATGTTGTGTAATTATTGTGGAGTATCTTAAGGATGTAGATATTGGGGGAATTTTCACTAGTTATTTTCTGGGTCAATAGAGGTCTATCACCTAGTGCATGTTTTCGTGATACTTCCTATTAATGAAGAATTATTGATCATTTTTATTTATTTATGGGGATGTTATTTTTTTAAATGGAAAAGGCTTTCTAGAATACTCATAAAAAAACTTCAGAATTTTTTTATGGTTTTTGTAATCCCTAGTGTTTTATATGTGATTATTCCTTGATCGGATAAATTTTCTAACTAATTATAATGTATTTAAAATATATATATATGAGAATTATATGATGATATAGGGGATCATATCTCAGTTTGGTTTCTTTTGGGATTTATTGAGCATAATGTGATGATGGTAACTCCTTTTTAGATGTATACGACACCTTAAATACTTAAACATATGCATGCATACATGTTATTGCTTGTTCATTATTGGGGTTAAAGTTTTTTATAAACATTTATGAAATTAAATAGTTAATTTTGGTTTAGTGGGATTGGGTAGTTTCTCATTGGGTAAATATAGAAATTTTAACTATAGTTTTTGAACACAAGAGGTAGATAGAATCTATTTTACTAATGGTAAATGATTTTTTTGGTTTGGTGATTCACTAGGATTGATTGTGAGAAATATTTACCATATGAAGTAAAGGATAGTCTTATTTAGGATGGGAGAGGGACTCTCCCACTTATAGTTCCTTTATTATGGTTATAGATAGTTATATACACTCGAATGTGGCATAAACGTTAATAAGTATGCAATTAGGACCTCTCTATAAGGGTGTGTGTTGTAAGGATGAGTGCAGTAAAACCTTTTCTAGAATTATAACAATAATTTATGCAAACTTGTATAGAAAAAAGTTCAGGACATAGGCTGGTTGTCCATGGAATTTTGGATATGCAATTATTATGGTATATTTTTAGCAATCAGATATATATTATATTGTGAGATTAGTCATGGTGAGTAACTACTAAGCTGGTCATATTATACTATAGTTGTGTGGATGTAATATATGGGCGGGTTTATCAGATTTATTTATGTTATATAAATCATATTTCATTATTTTTATTCACTTTTTTCATGTAACAGTTGATGAATCGTTAGTATATGTGAGAGGGAAACTGTCTAAACTCATTATAGAACATTACCCAAGATATAGGGTAGTGGTTAAACATATTATGATACCTCAACATGAATAATAAAGTGATGGTATGAGACATTACATTTTATGTGGTATGAAAACACACCTAGAGTGGGATGGTTAAGGAATAAGACATGGTGACACACCACTTTGTTAGTGGGAGGGTAGACCTATAAGATAAGATATGATATTAGGAGACTATAAAAGACCATAACATAAATAAAAATGTAATATATGAGATTAATTTATAAGTAAATTATCCTGGAGTTCATTTATACATTTTGAAAATGTGTTTAATGGTGTCTTTTTTTACACCAAGCATAAAAAATTTACAATGTTTTTAGTATTGTTGATATGTTTCTATGATGTTTGAAATGTTTTTGAGAATGGTTGGAGACATAAATAAATAATGTCTAAATTTATTCTAATTGTTGGAAGATTATATCCATAATTAGTGTAAGGATTTATTCATTGAATTTAAGACTTGATGTATATGAATAAGTCCATGAACACTGAGGATAAATTTGAGTGAGAAGTTTCAATGTCTTCTGCACTAAAAATAAGACTTTATGTTTAAGCAGATTTATTTCAGCATGAATCTATATATTATGTATATGATATTTTCTTCTCAAATATCATGGGACAAATAATTTTTCACTCTATTTAATATTTAATTTAATAATAGTAACACTATTTTGAGCATAAGACTTTGATATCCATAAGATGAGAAATATATACATGGAGAAATTATGATTTTTTTTTTGAAATTCTGTGATTCATAAATTAAAATATTCTAAACAAAACAAACCCAAAATTGTAAAAACTGATCATAAATGTGAAATAACACCTCTATAATGTGTTTTAGTTTGATGCATCTGAATTTTTATAATTTATTAATATTAATTATATATGATTTTTTATCTAGTATGTGACATCTGAAAACTAAATCTATTACATGAAATTGAACCTGTTCAAGAATAATATCTAATATTACAAAAATAATTTGTTTTCCATGTTGTTTTAATAATAATAACATAAATCACCATTGTAACTCCCCAAGATTTCATAGTACCTTATTTCTTCAAAGTAATTCAATAACTTGCACTACACGCAACACCAAGTTCAAGCGCACCACGAATTACAATCTAGCCGTTCTAAAGAGGTTATGAATAGTATTAACTGCATTTTTAATTTTATATAATCCATATAATTTTAACATCCATATTATGTGTTTCTTAGACATAATATAAGAACAAATTCGATTTTTTTGATAAAGGAAGTATTTTTTAGAAAATGCAATTTTAGTGCCTTTTGAGGGAGAACCCTTTTTAAATCCAATATTTGACACTTTTATATATTAAATTTGACAAAATAAACTTATTATTGATAATCAGGAGATAAAAATATAGTTTTGATAAATTTTTGTTATTTTTCGGATAAATTTCATATTTTGGTGAATAGTTAATAACACTAAATTTTAATTAAAAAAATTTTTTAAATCAAAATAATTTATATTGTTAAATTATGAATTTGATTGGTTTTGTAGTATAATTTGATTATATTTTTTATCATTTAATACAATTTAGGTCGTTATAATTAATTTCACTTTGAAATTGGAGATAAATAAGTGTCATACTTTTGATAGAATTTAATTCTTAAAAACTCGCTATTTGTTTTGACAACGAGAATTAATTTCAAATTAATTAATGAAAATTATATGTTTTGAATTTGGTAAAATAGACATCATTTTTTAATTCATAATATCAAATATAGCTTAAGCTGAATTTTTGGTATTTTTCTGAGAAACAGTAATTTTTGATGAATAGTAAAAAACACTAAGTTATTGGTTAAAACCTGAATTTTTATTTAAACAATAATTTATTTTAGTTAAATTTATTTTAGGTCAAAATAGATACATAATACCTATATATGTTCAAAATAATTCATTTGAGTCATTTTATAATAACTTTAGATATATAATAATTTTATTAAACTTTTTACCATCTTTTACCCACCTCCTAGGTGTATTTGCAAATTTGCATAAAACATAATTTTACTATTTCAGTGAGTTGAATTTCAAAAATCCGAGAGACATGGTTAACCTTATTAAGTAAAATTTTGTGTAATAAGATGATTTTTTTGTGAATAGTAACTTTTGACTTTTATTTACTGCGGTTAAAGGTAAATAGTGTAATTCAAGGTAAAACGAATATTGTAATAATTCAAAATTACATTAACACGTGTCCTAACCTTATTTGATGAGTAATTTCATACCATGGAAATCCTTGGATTGATTTCGGGACCCCATGGAGCCACTTATGAATGATAATGACACTTTAGATTAATTAATTTAAAGTAATGGCAAAATTGACAAAAACAAAGAAAAATTTGTAATAAATTCTCATATAGTGTTATATAAATAATCATTTTGACTGTAAATATTAATTGGAAAGATAAAATGATTTTCTACATCATGGTTTTTTTTATAATTTTTAGACATCGAATAAATTAAATAAATATGACACAATTATGATGTAGTATTTACCTCATAAATAAATGATTTAAATAAATTAGATTATATATATTAAAATCATATCCAAAACATGTCCAATTATTATTGGATGATTTTATTTCAACTATGAGTCATCGTATCTTCGACCCTATTGATTTTTGGTCCTTTATTAACCGAATATCATTATATAATAAAATAATATTTTCACACATTCGTAAAGAGCCCCTTATCCCCCTTATAAAAAGATACCACTTATAACCAATTCCTCACACCTATCAATCTTTTAGGCTCATCAAAACTCTGCCAAATTAATCTCTCTACATCTCTCTCCTCCTCCTAGAATCCTTACCTTAGGTAGAAGGCACTTTAAGAAGTCCTTTTGGTTCAAACCAAAAAAAGTTACCCAATTTAAAGGTAACAGTTTCTCTTAACTTCTTTTATTTTATTTTACTTCTCCAACCCCTAAACACTTTTTATTACATTATTTTCTAACAACACTAGTATCCTCAATATACTACGATGTTTTTTTGAGAAGGATTCAAAATACACTTACCCACACCTCCATCTAATGGGTGAAGAACATAAGAACTAGAATATATGGATACCCCACTACTCAGAGTTATCAATGTAGGATTTTGACTATCCAACCACATTAACTCACTGCTCCTTGATCAGATGATGATGAATTATTGTCTTCTCGGAATCATCACCTTGATTCCCTCAACAATTTTACTCTGAACATATATTACATTAGATATGGATAATCCATAACATTTGAATTTATTTATGTCAACCAATAATACTCATAATAACTCCCCAATAGAAGGATTCACCCACAACTATAGATATCTGAGTACCCTAAACACCAGGTTCTGTTCATATTCAAACAAAAGAATGTGTTTTAAACTAAATATTTCATTAAGGTTTTTATATATTTCACGAAAAATGTAATCCATTTCTATTAATTTTGAATTTTTCTTGTTTATAATTTTATGTGTTTTCCTGTAATCAAAAACATGAATAAAATAATAAAAAATGCACAATGGAAAAAAACTACATGATTGGTTTTGGGCATCTATAAACATGTTGATCTATTCAAACTCAAGGGATGAACCTTGATGTAGGGAAATGTTACCTTAGTCATAGCTGGACTCATGATGTGTCTTTCCCCCATGTCTAGTGTGTAAACTGGTCTTTTATATTTTTCTTCTACTAGGTCTTCTCTTTTTCATAGTCTGTACTCATCCAGATGGGGTGCACGTCATACATCGTCTTCATCAAAATTACATGGGTACTCACATGTAGATGAGGGGAACTAGGGTTTCAATACACAATAGATAAATTTGCACGTTCATACCCTTATAAATTTTTACTAAAAATAATGAAGCTATAAAATCTTAATTATTTACAATAATCACACTCTATTGTAAATAATTAAATTATAATTTGTTGTTGCACAAGTCAATAAATTTCATAAGACCAATCAATAGGTAAAATATAAGTGTACTAAAAATAAAAGTGAAATTAATTAATTATGAGATTATTAACTATATTAAATTAATTATTTAAATACAAATAATTTAATGAAATTCCTTATTCTATTAATTTAATTAAAATTCAAAAAATTAAATTAACTCATTAATGTATTTAAATTCCAATAATAAATTACGTTTTTGGGTATTAAAAATTATAGTTTAATCCAAAATTAATATTTTAAATAATTAAATTTATTTCTAAAAATAAATAAATTAATTTAGATTATCTTAGGCACCAAAAAAGCCAGGTAGGACCAATACATGTGATACTAAACATGTGCAGCCCTGTAACAGGGCATGCAAAGCCCGAGGAGGGATGTTATGGGCCATAACAGTCCATCCAGACATGTTTCGAGTCGGGAAGACTCACACTGGCTAGTCTTCTAGATATATATGATCCAACTAGATCAAAACATGTACCTTATCTAGCGTTGCACATCATCCAGGGAAAATCTGGGATATGAAGGGGACACCAATAGAGGGGACTATCTATGTGGCTCGACAGGTGGTGTGCATAGTTTTGGATACTCACTAACATGGAGGAGGTCCAGTACATGATGAAGGGGACTAACCAATCTCACCATTAAATATTTTTTTCAATTATTTCTACATATTTAAGACAAAAAACTATTTTATTTCACTTTTTTAGTTTTCTGAACCAAAATATTCCCTTAATGTGATTTTTGCTTTCCAGTCGGGGATCTCACCCTCCCCTCTTGTATAAAAATAATTCACATGACTATTTTAATTTTTCTATTTCATGCAGAAAACCAAGTCTCATAGTCTAGATAATGTTTAACGACCTAAAAACATTAATAATAAAGTAAAACATAATAATATGTAAATTGTTTCTTAAGTCAAAATTCAAATGGATTAGATGAAATAAACCGTTTCAGCCTTCTCTGATTGGAAAGTATGGGTTCTGCTAAAAAAACATGATTGTTTTAAATTATAATACATGTCAGTTGATTTATTCAAAGTAATAATTTTTTTGGAATGGTCATAACCTGTCCATCTATCCTCATATTAAATTATGATCAGATCTTTTAGGTATTATTTTAATATATCTACATAATTTTAATGTGACTTAATTTTTATTTGTAGAAATAATTTATGTAATATCTATAAATTAATTTACATGTATTAGAATTTCTACATATTGGTCTTATGTAATTTATCGAATTGTGCAACAATAAATTGTAATTTAATTATTTATAATAGAGTGTGATGATTGTAAATAATTAAGATTTTATAGATTCATTATTTTTAGTAAAAATGTATAAGGGTATGAACGTGAAAATTTATCTATTGTGTATTGAATCCCTAGTTTCCCTCATCTACATGTGAGTACCCATGTAATTTTGATGAAGACGATGTATGACGTGCACCCCATCTGGATGAGTACAGACTATGAAATAGATAAGACCTAGTAGATGAAAAATATAAAAGACCAGTTTACACACTAGACATGGGGGAAAGACACATCATGAGTCCAGCTATGACTAAAGTAATATTTCTCTAAGTCAATGTTCATCCCTTGAGTTTGAATAGATCAACATGTTTATAGATGCCCAAAACCAATGATGTAGTTTTTTTCCATTGTGAATTTTTTATTATTTTATTCATGTTTTTGATTACAGGAAAACACATAAAATTATAAACAAGAAAAATTAAAAATTAATAGAAATGGATTACATTTTTCGTGAAATATATAAATCCCATAATAAAATATTTAGTTGAAAACACATTCTGTTGTTTGAATATGAATAGAACCTGATGTTTAGGGTACTCAGATATCCATAGTTGTGGGTGAATCCTTCTATTGGGGAGTTATTATGAGTATTATTGGTTGATATAAATAAATTTATAAGTTATGGATTATCCATATCTAATGAAATATATGTTCAGAGTAAAATTGTTGAGGGAATCATGGTTATGATTCCGAGAAGATAATAATTCACTCATCCGATCAAGGAGCAGTGAGTTAATGTGGTTGGACAGTCAGAATCCAACATTGATAACTTTGAGTAGTGGTGTATCCATATATTTTATACTATTATTTTATAACAACATGTGTAATTTTATGTTCTTCATAAAAGATATTCTACAATTAATCTGATGAGTTATGGTTTTTCACCTTGAATCAAAAGGATTTATGCTCTAAATAAAAATGAAATTATCTTAGGGAAATATATATAGAATAAACTAATGATTTTCAGGTGATGTGTCATTTAAGTAATGGTTTTATAAAAGACCATTAAAATGTTGTTCCATATAAAAAATAATTTGAGCAACTAGGTGTGTATATTTTAACTATTGTTTTATGTAAAACTACTAAATAAGTTTATGGAGAAATATTTTATAAAATATAGAACCCTATAATTGAATTATGTTATGCATAAATCTAGAGAGAGGTGGAACACCATACAACATTTAAGGAAGACAATTATACCTTTAACACCACAATAATGGTGTCTTGTAATAAACTAGAGGATACCAATGATGATATAAATACTTTTACACATTAAAATGAATCATTATATACCAAATATCATTATTTTAAGATTATGGGATATCTATATTAGTGGGAGGAAAATAAATCACCAAGAAAGAAGGTTTCCAAATATAATTATACTATTATTGTCATTTATTAAATTAAAATAATAACTTTGGTAGTAGTTATGAATTATTATATAATTATTTTTATCTATTTTTTTAATAGTTTATGGATAATTGATTTTTTTACGGATAATTTTATTTTTGATTACAGAAACATTCATTGCATTAATAAAATTTTAAAAAAATTATTTTTATTTTCACTTTTGTTAAAGATATGGTCATTACAAAAATATCTTAAAACCCATTTTATACCCTTTATAATGACATTTTTTCATCCTTAAAATATAAACTTTTCTTAGTTTCTAAAATTATTAATACTGAATCATGTATTGTTTTTTTTAGTCCAATCATTGTGTATTCAATGATATATAAATATAGTGGATAATTAGTTGAGGAAAATTGAAATATCATTTTTATTATTTAGATATAAATATTTAACACTTCAATAAGTTGAAAAGGGTTTTGGTAGAAGGTAGTACTGGTGTGTAGAAGAAAATGTCTACAAAAATTTATGGTGCCTCTTTTTAGGACATGAATCTTTTGTTATTTTTAAAAAAATTCAATGGTTAATTTAGAATCATTTACCTTTTCTATTTTAATTTTGATGTTTTCGAATTTTATTTTTGTCATTATTTTTCTATTCCATTAATTATAAATTCAAGCCTCACTCCATCTATGATTATTCTTTATTATGTATGGGACCCTTCAAAATTTTCCACTACAAGAGGATCTTTCTAGTTTTTTATTTTATTAATAATTTGAAATTGATGAATTGGTTATGTATTTTGAAGTATAAGGTAAAAGTTAATATATTATTACAATAATTAATGAATTAGTAAAAAATAATTATAATTTTTCATAGATTCAAGTTATTATATGTGATAATGGGGAGGAATATAATAGTTCAATACATAATAATATTTTTGGAGAATAAATAATTTCATACCATAAATCGTTTCTAAATGTGCCTAAAAAATTATCTTATTGAGAGGAAGAATCAAAATATTTTGTAATTAGTGCATGTTACATATTTGAAGCATATACCGTTGATATAAAACCATTACCTCTATAGTTTATTTGTTTAGTTAAATTAAGCCATACATTATTATTATTCATACCTAACTCAATGATATTAATTTTATTTAAATTCACCATCTAATCCAAATTTACAACCTCGTGTATTTAGATGTATTATTTTTATCCACTAATATAAGATACAATACCAAAATTTAGCTATAGGATATTTGGTGTGTGTGTTTATTGGATATGTTATATACCAAATTTGTCACATGCATTATCGTCTTTTTTAAAAATAATTTTTTTTTCAAGATGTAAATAAAATTTCATGATTATTTGATGTATTTTATCAAAAATTATTAACATTATAGTGAATTGGAAAGAGAATAATATTAAATATTATACTCATATTAAATTTTATTTTTGATACGATATCCATGAATTGAAAATTATAATTCCAGTTATTGAATATAATTTATTTATTGAAGAATATTATCCTTGTCCAATTTCACTATATAAATAATTTAGTCCAATGAATAAAATAGTATATCCATATAATTCTATTTTTGAAATACAAAAAAATTTGTAATAATAATTACAAAATTATTATAATAAGTCACAATAAGTTTTCCAAAATAAAATTTAAATCCTTAAATATCAAATAAAGTTAGTTACTATTTGATTATTTTTTATGGATAACTATAACGTTTTTAAATAAAATAAATCATTTAGGAATGAATTATCCGTTTTATATTTTCCGAACATTGTGTAGGATTTTTAATTGAATCAAATTGGAGAATATCAAGAATGAGGAGACAGATTCCTAATAAAAGGATAAAATATGGAATCTATTAAAATTTTCACCTAAAAATCTAGGTGAATGAATATGGGATTATTTGATAAAATATAAATCCAACATTGAAATTGAAAATTTTAAGGAAATATTTTTGGAAAAAAGATACACAACAACTATTAATGTTTATTATAATGATTAATTTTCTCATATAACAATATATAATATTATTAGGTCTTTTATATCTCTTGAGGTAAACATATATTGGACCATGAAGTAGTTTTATGTATAGAATGGTTTCTTTCGTGTAAATTTTATAGAATAAATCTATATGGATCTGAAATTTTGATATATCATGAAAAACAAGTAATTGGGATAGGTGTAAAGATTGGGGAAGTCCTTATATAGACAAAAAAAATCTCCAAGTTCTTCATTTGTATGTTTTAAAAAGTCCATGAGATCATTCAAAAAAAATAACTGAAACGCAAATCATACCTTCTATTTTGAAAAATAAATGTAAAATTATTTCCTTCATTATTTATATTGATTAAATGGTATTTATCGGAAATTACATTGATGAAATGAATTTACGACAATTGTTCCTTTATAAGGAGGTTGAAGTTAAATATCTTGTATCATTAAAACATTTTCTTATGATTGAAGTATCTCAATATAAAAAGGTAATATTTTTATCCCAAATAATTTATACACTTTATTTTTTAAAAGTGACATGAACGTATACAAGTCAACCAATTTCTAAAGGGAGATTTCAATGTATTTTAGGAAGGTTTTTGTGATTATCACACATAAAATTGGATCTTTATTATGCATTGATTGTTTAAGTAAGTTCATGTCATTAGAAACTTTTATTAAATCATAATCCATGACGTGGTGTTGTTTACCACATCATGGTATATGTCTTCTCTGGGTTCCAAAAACCACATCTTGGTGTTCATATTGGAATGATATGGGACATCATTAAGTTAAAAATCCTATGATTATTATCATGATTATTCATCTTATTGAAACTTCATATAATAATGTATAGATATATTGCTTATTTTCAATAACATTTAATGATCACTTAATCAATGATATGGTTGTTTTAAGATTTATTATGGTGAAAATAAAAAGGATAGTAATTTCATAACATATGAAATTTCATGACTCTAATAATATCCCTATTTAATTATTTAGTCTAATAAATTTGAGTTGGTGGGCCTGATTCAATGTTGTGGTGATTTTTATCATTATTAAACATATATTAATTAATTTACCTTATTATTTACTTTGAGAAGAAGGTTCTTATAAATTTTTTAATGATAATGGTTTCTATGAAAGTGTACGACGATTCTAGTGGTTGTTCCAAACCATTGAAGGTAGAAACCTCATAGTTTTTAATATGTAGACTTAATCAAAATCACTTTTGGAAAATAATATTCATGAATAGTTAGGTATTATAGTTTTATTTTTTTATTACATTTTATCGATTTAATTCCCATTAGATTCTATTTATGTATTTTTTATTTAATTCTATAATTTATTGGAATAGAGATTCCAACAATACCCTTTAGTGGTGTTGGATCCCTTATCAGTGAAGAATCAATAAATTGAAAATTGAAAATGAAAAATATATTTTGTATTTTTATAGAACCATGATTATGGATATAAAACCATATCATGTATCATAATTTTGTTTTGAAAACATCATTTTTTATTAAAATATGTCATTGTTTATTATAATTTCTCTTGATTCGTTAGAAATATTCAAGGAAAATAGGGAGGTTTGGGGAAAAATTATCATCTTTTCCTTATCATAAATCAAAGAATCATTTCTTCACATTACTACAATGGTGTTTTTGGATAATATCCATATTGTTTATTGAAATGGTATTTCAATAATGAAAATAATATCATTGGAAATTTATATTGATTATAGTTTTTGGTATGTATATTGAAACAAATAGTTTTTGTGTAGATGATACATTATAGTTCAAGGTGGGACCTTCAATTAATTTTCTATCCAAAATGGTTTCGGCATAGAAATCATGTTGTGGTGCTTGTTTGTGATTTCTATATTTTTTTAAAATAATTTTTTCTAAAAAAACATCACCAATGGATTCCTAAAGGTCGCATGGTAATTGTACATGAATTTAAATCAAATCAAAAGTGGTTTTGATGGAATATATACTTTTATAATTTTGTTATATCGCATATCAATTATAATAATTCATATAAATTATCTGAATATTTTTTATAAAATCTCTTTTTATGTACATAAGTTTGTTTATATTATCAATATTTTATTCTTTAGATTAAATTATTCAAATTACTTAATATAAGTCTCATGCGTTGTATATAAAAGTCACATTCTAGTTAAAATATAAATGATTTAGTGATAATTAACCCAAGATTATGATTTTCTATATTAATTATGAATTAAAAATTAAGGATTGGTTATGATTTATGAATGTTACATGTTAGAGTTATATTCTAATTAACGTGTACCTTAAGTATTGAACTATGGAAAGTGGAAATTTACATCAAAATTCCCATCATCCTAGGGGTTTACACACATTATAAGTAATGTGGGGGTTATATACAAGCCTTTCCATTATCACTTTTGTAAAGATTTTGTTTTTATATGACATTAAGACATTACATGAAAAGGTTCCTCTTCCTTATACATGAAATGTCTACTGATTATTTATAAATATAATTAACTTTTATTGTTGGATAATAAACAAAAATCCTGAGTTTTATATACTATTATATATTAATATGTTATGATATTATTAATTTGGTAAGATGAATTAGATTAAAAAATATAAATCACTAGAATCATGAATACATATAAGTATTACATGAGATGTTAAGATTTCAGAGGTAGTAATAGTTAAAATTGATATATATAGGATGCATGTAGAAATGGATAGATTAATAAAACCCTTTGGAATACTAAATGTAAATTTTATTTCAATGAAAACACTTTTCAAGACCTCAATCATTCAATATAAGTGACAATAACAGTTTGGTTCCCATGAATTTTCATGTTTTAAGAAAATAGATTATAGGTAAAATTAACCATTAGTGATCTATATGTGATTTGACCTTGTGGTAACATTTTAATTGGTTTTCCCAAATTATTAGGATCTATAATTAAAAGAGTTAGAATAATTTATATAATTAATTGGGAAAAGAGTTTTCCAATTGATTATTTATGATTTTTAATCTATATTGTTGACATGATTTTCTACCATATATTGTCATAAATTATGTTTTGAGATTAACTGAGTTATATAATAATGAAATATGGGACATAGCTCACTAAATGGATATGTTTTATGCGGTTATCATTTTAGTGGGAGTAAATTCAATAATAGTTATTTTTTAAATGATATAAATCATTATTCTCTCACAAAGATATATTTTTTGGTAGATAATGAAGTGAATCATGAAGATCATTTCCAGATCTCTTATTGATTGGACGTACAAATACATATATAGGTATATAAGGTTCAGAAATGTCCTATAAAAGAATAATTGTGAGAATATGGGTTTGAATTGTATAAAACCAACTTCTATAAATCCGAATCATTAGTATATTGGGTGTGCATCCTACATTTTTAGGATAAAGATTGACAATAAAATAGGGTAGGATTGCTGAATGGTTATCTATATTCACATATAGGCAATTGGAAAAGGGTTACTATATTAGATTTAATCACTTAAAATCTAATTATATCTAGTGGATTGTTTTTATAATTGTAATTATTTTGTTATGTTCTACACATAAATGTAAATTTTATTTCTATATCTTTTTTTGATAAGATGGTATTTTAAGTAAAAATTGAGAATGAGAGATTTAATTTATATATATGAAGGGAATATTTCATGGAATGAGTAATATAATGAATGTTATAACTATTATATGCATGGATAATATGGTATATAATATTTAATAAAAAAATTTAAATTTTAATTCCAACACCAATCATTTTTGGAATGTATCATTAGGTTAATAAATGAGAAACATGCCCCAAAATTACAAATTTATATATTTTTTGAATCATTTAACTATGATTCATTTTAAAATTTCAGTATTTTTTGCTGGGAAAAAATACCAATTAACCTTTAAGTGGGATATGTTATAGGGATACTAGACTATTGGATATAATACATAGTATTTTATATTGACCAATGAGTACTGAAGAAAGTGGTGGGTATAAGTAATTTGAAACTATTACTGGTAAATATAGTCCATATGGTTATTTGTATCTTATAAGATATAAATTTTAAACCTTTGAAACATTCAAATGGTTCGTAAATTAAGTACACAATCGACTATGAGAATTTTTAAGATCCTTAAATCAAATTAGGGTGGTTAATACTTTATCTAGGAGTTTAGTGATCATTTGAAATATTATGGAATTATTTCAAAACTCATTCATCTTAGATCTCTATAATGTAATGGTGTGTCTAAGAGGAGGATTTATTCCTTATTTTAATTTTTTTGATTAATGGTATTTTAGTATAATCCACTAATATAATTCAAGGGATATTATTTAGAGGTAGAATATTTCAAAAAAAAATTGAGTTTCAACTAATTTATTCATAATGGCTCTATATAAGATATAGAATGGGACACCTCCCAATATATCATTTGTAATTATTTTTTCGTTTGAATCATATGTATATCACTTTTCTTCTAATAAAAATTTACTTAAATTAGAGAAATATTTTTTTAATAATTATTTGTTTTAATAAGTTTCCAATGGGATTCCTCTATGGAACTGTAAACACCCAATGGATTTGATATCAATCAAAACCACTATTATTACAGACATGTTTTCCAAAGGCAGGAAGTCACTGGGGTTTAGTTCTAGCGATCCTTTGGAATGCACATTGGTCGAGAGGATGGGAGGTAGGGATCATCACACCCTCTAGGGGTAATTATTACCTGCTTTAGAGAACTCTTATATATAAGATACATATTCATGAATCATTCCAAAATTTAATGAAAGGTAACTTTTACCCTTATGTTAATGATTAATCATCAACATGAGGGTATATGAACAATTTTTTTGATTAGAGGTTCTCTATATTAGGTTTTTACTAAGTGATGCCCAATTTAATGGTGTTTATGGTTGAAATCTATATTATTAGGATCTATGAAGTGTGTTTACATACAAGAACGAATATGTGATATGATGTTTGGATTGAACCTAAAATAGGTGTCCTATATATCATATGACAACATGAATAAAAAATACATGTAGTTTGAGTTATATATTTTATGTTTGAATAGCAAAGATAGGTCCATGTCCTTTAATGCCATGCAGTAAGGATGATCAATTGAGATGTTCTAAGTGATGGTTTGCACAATACATATTCATGAACAAACCTTTCTAATTTACCAAGAAGTGAATATAGGAAATGGGGTTAGTTTTGGATATTATGTAGAGGGAACATGGATCTCCATGTAGAGGATGGTCTCATAGGGTATATGAACCAATGTGGGAAATGTGATAAGACTCAAAGTGAATATGGAACTCTGGATGGGGGAATTATTTTATTAAGAATATAACATGACAGAGGGTGGTTAATAAAAAATAGTATCTTCCTGGGTGAAATCGATTTGATAGTTTATGAAGAGAATATAGATCTCTTAGTAAGGGGAATGAATTCATCAATAGTGTGATATATTGAAGGACCATTAAAATTTTCATTGAATATTAATTTTTAAGGAATGAAATAAATTGATTCATGAGGAATATGGACCCACAAGGATGGATTTTTAAGGATAACAATATTGGGTTTCAACCATTAAGAGGTTTCTAATGTATATTTATTGAAAATAATAAAATACTACGTATTTCAAGGTGAACTATATAAGGTTATGTGGTGGGACCACACCATGTAGTTTAATGTCATGTGGAAAGGATATTTCAATGAAATTTTGCATTTTACGACTAGAAAATTGTCCATTCAGTTTAACTCCATGTTGTAGGGAATTTATTTGTTTGAAAGTTGTTATAATAGATGATTTATTTCTTAATATGCATATAAGGCTTCCCTTAGATAGTAGGATGGGGCTTGCACCTAGTAAGAGGCCCTTATTGGATACATTTCAATTATATAAATGAAACGATCAACTCGGGTCTCTAAACCCACAAGATTCATGACATGTATGATAAAAAATAGATAACAATTATTGAGAATATTGTATGTTAGTTTAAAATTGGGTTTAAATGTGATTTATGCACATTTTTTTATTCATAAGTGTCCCTATCTAGTTAGTTACATCCCCAATATGAACTATTTTGGGTATTACACCTGAAAAAGAATCACATCCTCCTATAATCGAACATATTGTTATGTGAGGATAAAAAATAGACAAAGGAGTATGGACTCCTTAATGAAATACTAGGGGATTACTCTAAGAGGTATTCCCATATTGATACATATCATTTAATGGGTACAAAATTCATCCTTGAGTTAGGACATCTCCCTCCCTATCCCCATTATCAGGGCCCTCATTTTTAAGAAAAATTCATAATTGAAAACCACTAGGGAAATTAGTGGCTAGTGAGGATGAATTAGATACACCTTTTATTAATGGAATTCATGCTTTAAAGGGAACACACTGGTGTTCATTCCCTGATCATATGCATCAAGTGTCCTTGGTGTATGTTTTAGTTTGGTCATTTGGGGTTCTAAACATTCTTAAAGTAATCCATGTTTTTCTTTCAGATTTCCTTCATCCAGGATTGTATCTTGGATTATTTGTTTTAAATTAAGGGATCTTACATCCTATTTTGGGAAAGGTAGGCATATGAAATTAATATTGTTTATCATTTACTAAGTGTGTGAGGTCTCTAAGTGATGCATCATGTGAAGGGAATCTTTATGTGTGGTGCATTTCTCCCAATCCAATTAGCTTAGCTTATTTCTACTAATCCTATATACATCATGTATTTTATTTGATACAACCCACATAAGTTAGTTCACATATCCCCAAACACCACATTTGTTCTATGTGATACCACATGATTAGCTCATTATGGGATCAAGGCATCAAAATGGGCGAAGTGGGTAATGTGTGGTAGCACAAAATAAATATTTTATGTGGGGAAGATTAGATAATATATTTTTCTTAGAGGTGTGTAGTTAATGAAGTTTACCTACTAGAATCTCCTTTAGGGATTATTCTTATTAGCAACTACTTAATATATTTTTCCTACTAACATACACTTAAATAGTTACCCTAGTAAATATTACCTCAGAATCATTCTCAGGGCTCAAATGAGATTATCTACCTTTTATATATCTCTTCCCTTATATTCCTTTGTTCCTGTGTTTTGATGGAATACACTTGGTTTTTATAAGCATGGGTGGGATATCTACAACATGTGATATGTGGTTTTGTATAGGAATCATACACAAAGTATTCATCAATAATGTACTCCATTCATTTAATACATATAGAAAAATCAATCATTCTTTCCTAGATGGATCCATAAATATATAACATTCCCACCATGGTGAGATTACCTGGATAATGGGATTGATGAGGTATGAGAATTTATTGGACGATTAGTTTTCACTAAGGATGTCTCATTAACATATCATATTCCAAAGCCTGATCTTGTACCTGGATTCAAAACTCTATAAAGGAATCAATTTTTGATGACAATTCTTGATAATTTATGATACTGTGTGACATTAATTTTGTTCAGCATGAAGAGGGGTCAGTTCTAAGTTTCTAATAACACCCCATATATCCACTACATGATTCATGTTGGTAGTAGGAGGATAACCCCATCCTATAAATATAATTAGGACCCTTCACTTTTTTGGTAGACCTCAAAACCGTCTTCTATGAAGATGTTATTTCCTACCAGCCTATACTTACCATCCTTCTCCTAATAGCGATCACCTACCCTATTTTTAGTATGATAGATTACATATTTATAAGTCACATGGATGACTTTAAGTGAGTCTTTATACCAATAAATATTCCTAGTTTGTGTTAGTATACTCCGCTTTCATCTCCATGCACCTGGTTATATTTATGATATTCTACATACTTATAAGTAAGTGAATTCAGGATTTGTTGATTTCAACTAATGTTTTTGTGGTGATTTCATGACTATTATGAATTATTCATATGGATGGTATAAAAATAACACTTTCAATTTTTTTAAATTCAATTTATTTTCCTTATATAGATGATGGATTTGGATCAAAATCATAATTCTATAGTAATATCTATAAGGGACAAAAATATGATCAAGATTCTTGATCTCAGTTACCATCTGGGTTTCATTTTGAAACATCAAATACAATCAAATATTCTAAGATCTAGACTTTGAGACTACCCTTAATTAGACTTGTTACCACTATAAGGGTTTGAGATCTTGAGTTATTCTCCCATTCCTACCACATGTATAATGAACCAACCACTTAGCTATATTAAGAAACATTATAGGGTGCCTCATGAAAATATTTCAATTTTGGTTACCTTCATCAAAGAAACTAATCTCTTTGATAGCTATGTGAGGAGGTATACCCTAATAACCCTAGTGAATGAACTTTAGGTAATTAAACCAGAATTAAACAACTATATATCTATCGTAATAAAGTTTATAGGGATATAATGGCTTGGTTGGACTTTGAACCAGGATATCAGGTATAGGTGCGCCTTCAGCATGGAATGTGGAGGACCATTTTTGGTATATTATTGCAGTAAAGAATTCAAAAAATAGATAAAGGTGGTAGATCTATATGAATCTATCTTTGTTTCTCAGACCCTTACTAATATAAGTAAGTATCTTATTCTAAATATTGTCAGTAGATGGATTACAGATTAAAATACCTTCCATTTTATCCATGGAGAGGTTATGATAAGTTAAAGGTTGAAAAGATGGTTAGTGGAGTCCTTATTTTTGTGGATATGTTTAAATAATTTCTTCATCTAGTCTTAATATGGGATAATATTTAAAGGAATCTCTATATTTAAATGTAATTTATTATGATGGTCAGAAATTTTATTGGTGATGACCTTCACCCTAAGGTCAATGTTCATTTTGAGGAATCTTCTAACTAGTTCACTAGGCTATCGAAGGACGAGGAAAAATCTATATGGCCTTTTGGGTTACCAATTCCTAAAATTAATGGCCTTCTTAATGGACATTATCCCATTCAATAAGGGAAATAATTTCTAAATAGAGGCTGGTAATTCTTTTCTAAGGCAGTTTGATTGATCCACCTGGTCAGTTTCCTAAAAATGTATCTAACTGACTTTATACTTCTTATAGTGAACATAATACGGTAGGAATAAAAACCTTTATAATGGAAACACAACCCAAAACTGAAAATAAAATGAATTTAGTTATTTAATACTTTTCCATGTTATAAAATAAATTGGTTTATGTTTTCATAGGAAAGGCACGGTACATGGTTTTCAGCCCTATCTAGATATTTTGTGGATGGATATTATCCTACAAGGGAAGTTATAAGTTTATAAATTATCTCTAGATCCCTGGTGACTATTTCAGCCCCTACCTCCATAGTATATGCAGAGTCAATCCAGACACCATAGAGGAGAATGAAATCAATAATTGGCTTAAATGGGATGAAAAATATCTGTACCAAATAAATTCCCTTCCGACTGTAACCATCATGAACAATGATTACGGGAGCCCTAAAGATCATGGTTATTTTATAAATCATTGAGAATGGATACTTGTGTCAAAAATAGGTGACAATATCATATGAAAGTGGTACAATCCCTGCCAATACATATGATAAATTGGTTGAGTTTAAAATACATTATCTACTCCTTGTTCAAGTGTATATTCTATGAAGCACCCAATAATGGAGCAACAATTTTGGTTAATTCTAGAATGGGGGAAATTTTTAAACAAATGACCGTTACCCAATATGGATTTGTTACTAGTTTAAAAATAACCATTATTAGGAATGGATTTCATCTTACTATGATGGGTAGTCAGTGCATCTGTTACTCCAGTTTAATGGTTTACCATATGAGAGAAGAGAAGAGGTAGACAATCATCAGGTATATATGATAGTATCATGAAATATAGTTTCCCAATAGCCTTCCTAATCAGAGTGTGTTTTAAAAATGTTTTCTTAAACGTTTGTGTCATCATCTCAAATATTGAGAAAAAAAATGAGGAATATCAGAGTTACACATTTTCAGAGAAGGATGAAAACCCT
Source organism: Viscum album (assembly GCA_963277665.1). Lineage (NCBI taxonomy): Eukaryota > Viridiplantae > Streptophyta > Magnoliopsida > Santalales > Viscaceae > Viscum > Viscum album. The sequence goes on along the minus strand of OY728139.1, from coordinate 1,389,170,989 downwards.
CCCCTTAGTTTCAATTAATGATAAATACCTATAATCCTAGAGGGAATATGCCTCATAGATGGAGAAATTATCCACCTAGGATGTCTGGAAGGCAGTTCAGGTAGAATATATTGTTTTTAGGGTAATTCTATGTTACATTCCCTCTCAACATATCTCAAGTAAATGATCATTATAAAATGCATGATTATCTCATATACTTATATGTCATCTTTTATTCAGTGAAATTAGTATCAGTATACTCAAAATGAGTATGAAAATTTATGGGGTTGGAATCGGGGAGTGGAAATGATGTTAATGATCAACATTACTCTCAAGAACAAGTAAAAAAAGGTGCACCCTTGTATATGATATTTTTTTAGCAGTTAAAAATAATATCATAACTATTTATTCTACTTTTTTACAATTCAAGAGTTTCCCCATCACCCAATATTTCCACATTATATGATGTTGAATAAGAATCAAACTCCATAGTTAGTCATTTTTATATTGGGTATGACAAGGAAGATGGTTCACTGAGTTTTATAAAGTGTATATTTGTGGTCATTCCCAACTCAAAAAAATTGTTTTAGTGACTCGGTCAATGGTTCATTTGGTAGGATATCCTCTAAAGGAAATCCAGAGTCTAGAACAAGTGAAACAACTATAATTTTGTCTTTTTTAGGAAATAAAGGAATTAATTTTCATAAATTTAGCTCGTTTATTTTATTTAAATTTAGGATAACATGAAAATTTGTTCTGGTGTTGACTTCACTTATTTATTTCTAGGAGGTCCAGTCCCTTAAATACATGATGTTTTAAGTCAATACCCCTAAGTTGGTTGTGGATACTTTTAGTACATCATTGCAAGAAGGTATTTCATTTGGGTATTGGCATCCTTCCTTCTTCATTAGAACTGACTAAAACTATTTTTATTTTGTTATATAGATTTTCACAATAATACCCAAGATGCATATTAGTTGTATAGAACTTGTAATCTCGTCATTAAACTAGAAGGAAAAAGTCATATGCCTTTGGATTCAATACAAGTTCAAAAACTAGAAATCCTTACCATCATGCCACATAGTGGAAAGGCCATGATTTTGATGCTTATTTAATATATGTGATTAAGTTTACAAAACTTTATCATTGGATTAATTTCATAGAATTTTTTGACTAAAATATTCTAATTTGAGAATTACAAAAACACTGCCACATGTATAGTGATTTAAAAAACTCATAGTCTCAACATCCAAATGAGGGGAAACTATGAGGGTTAAATTTTTCATGGATCCACACTCATTGGGAGTTATTAGGACAAGATATTTCTTAGTTGGTTTGATAATTGACTATATACTGGTCTTTATAACTGATTCTAATTACCCAGAGAAGAATAATTATTTGTGCAAATGTAGTGACAATTATTGTAAATAAAGGTTTCAAAACTAGTTTTTGAAACTCCCCTTGATGAAATGGATGGTCAAATAGGGAATATTTCTCAATTATTTTTGAATTTTGTATTTTTTTGGATATAATTAACCCCAAATAAACAATATTATGAAGGAGATGGTTCAGAGCTGAGAACAAGGGAATGCATTACACAAACCAATTTTAATAAAGAAATTGGGTGCACAATATTTCCTTATTTTAGACAAAGAACTTAAAAATTATTCTAGTTATACGGAGGTAATAGTGTAACATCAACTATTGGTGAATGAGAATGTTGTTGAAGTGGAAATAATTTGTAGGAGCTTACTGTTGCCAATGAGAAAGTATTAGAGGACCTAAAATTACTTAAATAAGATAAGTACGAAAAGAAGAATGGTGATGTTAAGGAAGATAAGCCTCATATCAATGAGAAAGATAAATCCATAATGATAGTTAAACATTAGCATATTATGGATAGAGTCAAACCCTCACTCAATGAACATCAAGAATTTTTAAAGATTATGTTGTGGGGATCAATTTTTTTAGGAATGGATAAAGAGACTTCAATCTTGTAGATTCACATTTATTTTATTTAAATTTTTTGAATAAAACAAGAAATTTTTTTGCGTTGTGTAATTTGTTAAATTCATATTTTTTTCTTTATGATTACTTATGAATCCTTGATAATAAATTTCAATATAACCTGATTGAACATGAAAATTGATCTTAGAAAAATTAAGTCAATATTGACTCACAAACACTTGAGTCAAATACTCTTCCTACTAGGAAAGGATCATGGATGGATATAGGTATAAATACCATAACCATAGATTAGATTTGATCCGGTTAAATGAATACCTCCTAGGTTTGGCTCATGGATGAATATTGCTATAATTTTCATTATATTACAATAATTTTGGTCCATTTCGATGATTTCCTCTACGGTATAGCTCACTAACTTATATAGGTAGAAAAACCATCACTGTAAACTAGATCTGATCCATTCAGGTGAATGATTCGACTAAATGTTCCATATATCATGAAGGGGACACATGAAATGAGGATTCCATTTTTCAAGAGGGTTTAAGTACCCAAAAATTATTCTCTAATGGGATTAACAAAAATAACCACACCAATGTGTCAGGGGAATCATTGTGATCTAATAATTTCCAAGGCCAAACGACGTGACAAGAAAAACAGGTCTTTTTGGGATTATATTATGGAATTAACAATATTTTATTACTTTATTATTTTATTATATGGACATACATTTTTCCTAATTCTTATATTGGGGAGACATATTTGGAAGGGGCTTGTATTTTCCTTTGGTTTACCTTAATAGGTTTTCAACCTAACACCTATAGTTTGTTTTTCAATTTGAGAAACAAAACTTTTCCTAGACCACATGAGACATAAGTCCAATGAATAGAGACTATACTTTTTCCTATGAATCCCTTTATGGCTTCTCAACATGGTGTGTTCTATGTACCTTTACTTGGGATATTTTTAGTAATGAAAGTTGGACCATTATACTTGATGTTTATGGTTAGATATATTTAAATTTAAATCACTATAGTATAAGTTCATATAGATTTGACCACATATCACTATAGCTTAAGGTCATATAAATTTTTCTTTATATCATTTTAGTTTAATGTTATATAGCTTCAACCAAAAAAGGTATTTTATTTCATCTAACAAGGGAAAGGAAATACATGATGTAGAGGAAGGGAATGTTGATAAGAATTGAAAATAATAGAAATTCGGAATTCATTTTATGGTAATGAAGCTCAATCCATTGTTTCATGTGGTTTCTGGTCATCTGATATGGAACAAAAAATGATTCAAGAATGTAGTGTTGTATCCTTGAATTAAAAAAGGTAATGAAGCATGAAAATGTATCATCAAGGGTATTTAATCAAATTAAATGGTTTATTTATGAATTGGATGAATCATAACTCAAGGATATTGAATTAGGTATTATGAGATGAGAAATATGTGTCAGGGAAGATCACTAACCACATTTCAATGATGGGTTCCACTACCCTGGTGAGATAGAATATAGATATTATTGGTGTGATGACCTGGACCCGGAAGCCTCTTAATGGGTGCACTGAGCCCGGTGGGCCACATGTCCTCAAGCGCATCTCCCTGAACACCAGAGTCTACTGACTAGTAATGAGGGCCTAGGGTGTGTCAGTGGGAAAACTATTCCCTAATTAGTAGAGTGTAGCATAGAGGAAAGAATATAATGGAATAGTAAATATCAAAAGAAATATAAATATTGTAAACAAATTATAGAATCTAACTGATGCAATAGATAAAAAATAATATTAGTATCTGTATCAACTGAAACAATGATGATGTAATGTCGTGTCCCTAGATAATTGAAAAAAACATGGATACAAAACAATAGGCTTGAAATTTTCCACAAGGTAAAGAAAATAAATACTACTCTAAGTATCTCAAGATTCAACTCGATCATCAGCTATCAAGATCCATTCTAACCAGCAATCAATCAAGTTTTGGATGTTTTATGATTCCATTTTTCAATACCTGCAACAATGTAATCTACTTGTGGTAGCAAACGACACCTGGAGAGGGTGTGAGATAAATATCAATGGGCCCCATCAATAATTTCTATAACCTCAAGCCTGTATAATGGAATATAGTAGTGTACAATCATAAATATATCAATAAGGCAAGAAATAATATATAACTAAATACCCAAGTACCTACTCTGTCCCTTGACTGGTTTCTGAACATGTAACAAATTCATTAATTAAGCAATTACCATTTAATGTTAATAGGTCATGTGAGACATATCCAACACTAACATCACCTCATGGTAGTATAATTAATGATTTTCCCAAGATGTAATAAGGAAACATAAAAATGATATCTAGTGAGGAAGTTCCAGGGTTATAACTTAGGTATCATAAATTACATAAAACGCTAACTCACTAGTATCTAAATCTTTCTATGGGTAATATTGTAATCCATGGAGCGTAATCTAAGGCATTCCACAATAAGGCACCTACCGATTCCATGGTGATCGACCAAGGTAAAATGGGGATAGGAAAAGACAAGGCCCTATGGGATTTCTCCTTGGAACCTACTAGCCAATGATGGATATAAGGAGTGTATCTGATGTATCCTGTAATAATTAAAAGGACCCTAGGGTAGTATATTTGGAATTCGAGTAATATACAAGAACCAGAGTCTAGGTGGGTATCAACAAAAGAAAACCCCATCATTGAATCGTAATGGGGTTCCTGAGACCCAATGTATTCTCCTCTTAGAATCCAAAGGGAGATCAATTCAGTCTATTCCTGTTTGATATTTTAATCAAGTAATAATTCATTTGGTTCATGTATTTCCTTCCATTAGTGTGGAAAAGTAAATTATAGTTGAAAACATTTATTTTTTAGTTGAATCCTTGTCATCCATTATTGTGGATAGGTCAAGTATAATTTCAACCATTTAATCAAGTCTTAATTAACCATTAAAAAAAATTTAATATAGAGGTTCACTCTGCTACCTTCCATCAATATAGAAAGGGGTGCTGCAGACATGTAACCTTTACTCAATCTCATTTATTAAGGCCAAGGTATATACTTAGTATAAATTCTATTTCATATTTCAAATTTAATAATAATTTAGAATAACATACATTAGGAAGATCAAGTGATAAGAATGCATTGTATATTCCATTATGAAATTCTCATTAATAACAAGTCATTTATTATAGGAAGTGTCCCCTTTAGAAAGATCAAGAAAAGGTACACCTGAATGGTGGTTAGAACATGCTGAATCAAAAAAGCAAATTATGGAATAAACTTCAAAATATGTCGGACTGAGTTATGGGTGTAAACACTAATAACAAATCATATATTTGGAAATATCATTACCATACGATTCTAACATGTATAATTAGTGAATGTATGTTTTAGAAACAATTTCCAACAAAACCAGTGTTACTCACACGAACATTATAAAATAAAAAAACTTTAGGGATAAGTAATAGAACACCCTCCTTAGGCTTGTATGATACTTATCATCCAGTATAGGCCCTTGATTTTCCTCAGATCAATGTAAAAATAATAAAAGGAGAAATATTCTCACATAGAGATATATCGGTCGAGAGTGAATGAGAATATGAACATATAAAGAGGACTCAAGACTTACCTTTGCCCATTCAATGTGATGAATGGAAGATTGATTGGATTTCAGATGATTGAGATCTTATGATTCTAAGTTTAGATCTTCCAAAAGGCCCATATTGAGAGAGAAATATGTCAAACCCACATAATCTTGGATTAGGGTGGAGGGGGAGGAATAATTATATCATTAAGGGAAAAAATATAAATTTACCTACAAAATTAGCCAACACAAAGTTTGTTTGCATGGTTTGTCAAACCGTACTCAAACCGTGTCGGTCATTTTTTCCCGAACAATTTGGTCTGCACAGTTTTTTAAACTCTGCACAACACATTCATGGATACCTAGGGAAAAGGGGTGCTTTCATGGTTAAGATGCATGGCTATGCACCAATCATATGTGGTGGATTTTTCTAAAAAAAATAACATCTACACCATTTTGTAAAACGAGCAGAAAACCAGCATGGTTTACTCTAAGTCATTAAAAGAGTATTTTTTCTCCAAAAGTATGGGTTACGGGTTCTAAACAAGCCCCAGGCACACTTGGAACAATTTATAACTCATAGATAATGCATATAAGGTCCAAAGTGAAGATTTAGAATAAAAAATTAAAGGATCCATACCTAAGTGAAAAATCAGGTTCTTACAGTCTTCCCCCCTTAAAATAACTCACACCGAAGTTCTTCTTTCAAAGATAAAGGAAAACTGTATGAGAAAAACTCTGGTCACTGATCATGTAAATCAACTTCCCTCTCCCAAGTCTCATCATCTACTCGGTCATTCTTCTATAGCACCTGTATGATAGGGACATACTTGCCTCAGAGAACCATCATGCATCGATCAACGATGTGCACTGGATACTCCTCAAAGTTATCATTGACATATAACTAATCATTCATGGGATCAATGGTATGAGATGGGTCAACATGATATTGGTGAAGTTGTGAGACATGAAAGACGTTGTGTGTGATACATTACCTATGAGGTAATAGAAACCGATATGCTACCAGCCTGACAATCTCTAGAATCACAAAAAACCTGACATAATGAGGTGATAACATTCCATGCTTCCTTAACCATCTATGCCCAATCCTAGGCGATACCTGAAGAAAAATAAAATCCCCAACCTCAAACTCAATAGGTCATCAATAGTGATTGGAATATGATTTCTGTCTAGACTGAGCACTAGTCATATGCTTTCTGATCAGCTAAGACTATCCTAAAGTCTCATGACTGAGACAAGGACCTAGTAGGGATTCCTTACCTACCTCTATCCAGCACAAGGGTGAACAGAATGACCTACCATATAATGCCTCAAATGGAGCCTTCTAAATCATCACCTGAAAACTTTTATTATAAGAAAATTTGTCAAGAGGGATATTCTTATCCCAAGATCCTCCAAAATCAAGGACATGTGCTCAGAGAATATTCTCCTGCACCTGTATTATATATTTCGATTAACCATAAGTCTGAGGGTGAAACGGTGTTCTTTGAAGCACGAGAGTCCCTATAGCTTTCTGCAAACTCTTATAGAACCATTATGTGAAATACGAATCCTGATTTAAAATTATAGTATGTGAAATCCCATATAGTTTTATAATATCGCAGACATACAGTCTTCCAAGATCATCAAATTAGAATGAATCTGGAATAGGAATGAAGTGGGATGATTTAGTTAGTCGGTCAATCACTACCAAGATATCATCGCTACCACATAGAAACCTAGGTAAGATGACTAAAGAATCCATAGCAAAATATTCCCATATCCATTCCTTGACTGGATGTGGCTGTAACAAGACTAATGGTCTCTAGTGCTTTGCCTTCAACTACTAACATGTGGAACACATAGTGATAAATCCTAAAATATGATGTTTCATTCCAGGACACCAATACTAGTGTCGCATATCTCAAAACATCTTTGAGATGCCAGGATTAATTTCCCACTGTGAAGTGTGGGACTCTTTCATAAACTTCTATCTCATATCTACATGAACCTATATACATCTTCTTAGAAGTAGGACGTCATCTCTATCCATAGACCAATCTAGAGGTGGGTTATCTCCTGATATACTCTCACACATAACCAACTCTTTAGGATCTGGAAACTGCCTAATCATGACCTTCTCAAGAAGAGAAGAGGTAACTATTAAGGATGAGAGTTAAGAATACTTTTGACTATCATGGAACTTTATATGAATTTCAGAAAAGAGAGTCATTAACTTCCATTCATCACTGGCTTCCTGTACGGCCTGTGTTTGAGTTTTTTAACTCAGTGCATCAGTGACCACATTGCCCATTCCAGGTGTATATTCAATCGAAAAATCAAATTATTGTAGATATTAAAACCATCTCTACTGTCTGAGGTTCATGTCACATTGATAAAATATATACTTGAGACAATTGTGGTATGTATACACCATAAAGTGCTCACCCAATAGATATTGTCCCTATCAAAGTATGGCATGGACAACTACTGCCAGCTTGAGGTCGTGTGTTGGGTAATTTCTCTCATGATTCCTCACCTATAGATTTATGGATGAAGAATAATTTTCTTCCTACATCAATAATACTCCTATTCCAATGCCTGATTTTTCACAAAAAGATGATATAACCTTTACCAAGTATTGGAATAATCAGAATATGTGCTGTGAAAAGCCTCCCTTTCAGCTTATAAATGGTTTTCTCGCATGTTTCAGACCACAAGAGCTTGACACCCTTATTTTTAAGTCTAGTAAGATGTGAATAAAGATGTGATAAGTCTTATAAGAAACGCATGTAATGCACAGAGAGCCTTAAGAAACTCTTTATATCAAAATCTTTTTTGGGATTCTCCCATATAACTACAACACTATCCTTTTTAGGGTAAGTAGATACTCTTGATTCTGAAATAATATAACCCAATAAGTGGACCTTTCCAATCTAGAAGTCTCATTTAGAAATATTTTCATAAATTTGATGCCCTCTCTGTGTACTCATAATGATCTAAAGATGTTTGACATGATCATTACGAGTGTGATAATACACCAAGATGCCGTTTACAAAGACCAAAAAAAAGAGTCTATATAGGGGTGGAAAAACCTATTCATCAATTAAATTAAATCTTCAGGAACATTCATAAGACTGAATGACATAACAAGATATTCATACAGACAATAGCTGCTGTGGAAAGCTTTATGAGGTATGTCTGATGGTATGAATCACACCTGATGTTAACCCAATCTCAGGTCAATCTTAGAGAACACCTTTGCTCCTCGGAGCTGGTCCAAGAGATCATCTATTCAAGGTAGTGGATACCTCTTCTTTACCATAAGCTATTTCAACTTTCTGTAATCCATGCATAGATGTAAGGTTCCATCTGCCTTCTTGGAGAAAAGAACTTGTGAACCCCTAGTAGATTGACTAGGAAATATAAAGCCTTTGGAATTTAGGTCCTCTATCTTCTTCTTGAGCTCCTGAAGCTCAGTAGGTGAAATATTTATAGAGGAATAGACACTGGAGCTACACTTATAACAAGATCTATTATAAACTCTACCTATCTCTTAGGAAGTTATCTAGAGAATTAATTAGGAAATACATCCCTGAAACGATAAAATACTGGAGGGAAATTAGTTTGAAGCAAAACTCGATCATCCATGAAAATATTTTCAATCTGGGTGGTCACTCCACCGAGGCTATGATGCTTTGGTTGAGCTCTCCCAGCCTAGACATCCCACTCACCTTTGAAAATGTAACTGCTACCCTCTGGTGATGTAAAAGAGACCTTGCAGTGATAGCAGTCTACAAAGGTGTGATAGTGGACTAACTAGTCAATCTAGAGAATGAAATTAAATCCTATAATCACAACAACAAAGAGATTTTACAAGAAATGGTAACTACCAACCTCAAGGAGACAGTACCTGCATTGGTGTATTCCCTTTATCCGTATTCCCAATGGTGTATTGAGGGTCAATACACCATCGTGATATTGTATCTCTAGTCCAATAATTTCCATGATAGATATAGAAATAAAAGATTTTTATGAACCTATATCAAAAAAATCAGATAAAATAGTGGAGGCTACTAGAATAGTACATCGTATTGTAGATGGTCTTGCAGCATGATCCTCTGGAATTGTTTGTAAAGCATGCAACATTCCTGATCCACGGCCCTGTGCAAAATATGGACTACCACGATCATGATTGCTCTGTTGGTGTTGTTGTTGATTAGGTATTGGACACCCATGACCACAACCTTCTACTTGGCCAGACCTATCGGTGCTATTCCATCTCCCCGCCTAACGTGGTGCAAAATAACTTGCTCCAGAAGGTGGAGATGAAACTGAAACTTTTCCACTCGAAACTGGTGGAAAGTTATTGCAAAAGAACAAAAGATGACCCATATGGATACATGATCAAAACAATATAGGGTATCTATCACATATGTCTTCTTATCCCTTGATCATATAAACTAATGACACACCACAGAGCTATCAAACTGGACACACTGGCTGCCAATTCCCTAACGAAAAACCTCAATTGAATGTTTCCTACCACCGGAAGAACAACTGGCCTGATGTGGAACTGATCCATTAAACCCAGTACTCATGTCATCCCTCATGTTATAAATAGTGATAAGGTCCTACTCAACTATTGAATAAAATTTAGGAAGGAAGAAAGACATTCACTTGAGTTTCGATGGCGTACTAGAGCCCATCCTTAAAAGGTCTAGCACGCGAAAGCAGATCACCAGCTAGAAGTGGTTAAAAGCACTATAAATCAGTGAAGCATTATGAATACTACATAAATTACATAGAACCCTACTTTTTATGAATGAAATCTCTAGACCTATCAGTTCATAGTACCTGAGGATAGAACTAATTTTAGAAGGAAGTCTGGAAGTCAACCAATAATTTTCCTTAATGACGATCGGCCTGGTAAACCACATTCCACCAATTCTTGGCCAAATACCAAAGTATTTATGTAGAAAGCTTGAATCTCTTCTCTAAAAGAACTTATTGATGCTCAATGATAGACAGCATGGCCTATAGCCAAGACTCAGCAGCCTGAGATGTACCATCCCCTGAAAAGGTAGGAGGATGCTACAGCTGGAACTCACGGGTCAGATCCTCCAACATAGGTGAAACATGTGGAGCTCCTTGTATAGACTACATCAGACATAGGAAACTATCACAAACATGGGAATCAGTGCCCAGATTAGTTAAACATGTGGTCCCTCAAGTGCAAATAATGGAAGTAATACTGGTAGATCAGGGCCCACCATGTCTAGAGCATGGCCATCACCTCCCTCCTGGCGAATGGAATGAGGACGATGTGATGAAATTTATCTACAAATGACAAGAACACACCATATAAACATGTTATAAGAAAGAATATAGCATCACTAATAGAAGATGAATGTATTAAACTCACTAACCAAGGCATAATACCCAAACTACTCACATATATAGCTAGGTATAAGTAAGTGCTCAAGTATAATTTTCATGTTAATTATTAGTTAATTTCCAAGATCAATCCTTTACATTTAATAAACATGAAAAATTAGGATAAGGATGTGCAATGAATTCATTTTAGTTTTCCGGATTTAATTTATAATTGGAATGTAATTTCCGATGTATCTGTTCCCATAAACCTATCACCGTAAACAACACCCATTTCTTTAAAGTATAATGTCTGGACTCTGTAAATTACTCATACCAACCCATGACAGCCCATAAAACTCATGAATTGAGACAGTAAATCACTCAACTGAAGCCCAAGTAATACAAGTACAAGAAACTATAACAACATTACTCAACAATAAAAATCATATCATGTAATGAAAAGTAGTAAAATTCACCTACAAAGAATGGAAATATGCATGACTTGTAAACTATAGGTTCCTATAATGATGCATGTAACAATTCTCCCTAACGTAATATCATCAGGCTAAGGATGAAATAAATACTCAAAAGTGTAGTAATCAACAACCCCACACAACATGTGCATCACCCAATGGTGAAATAATATCCACTCTAATAGGAAAAATAGAATAATTATTTCAATATGGGTAACTTGGATTTTACCCCGAACATGGGTTCACAATGCCCTAGAATAGGTTTTGACCAAGTCCCAAGAATCCTTATTCTCCAATATATTGTCTCCAAATTGTAAATAAAGAAAATAAACAACCTATTATACAAATTTGTGATGACCTAGACCTGGATGCCTCTTAACAGGTGCCCAGAGCTCAGTGGACTGCATGGACTCAAGCACATCTTCCCAAATGCCAGATGCTGCCGACTAGTAGCGAGGGAATAGGGTGTGTTCATGTGAAAAATACACCATCCATAGAAGAGTGTAGTACAAAGGAAGGAATATAATGGAATAGTAAACAAAAAAGCAATATAAATATTGTAAAAAATAAGCAAAAGAAAACTGATGCAATAGATAAACTAGAATAATAGTATCTATATCAACAAAAACAATGATGATGTAATGTTCTATCACTAGAAAACTGAAAAAAACATTGATACAAAATAATACGCATGACATGTTCCACATGGTAATGAATAAAAAGACCACTCCAAGAATCCCAAGATCTATCTTGGTCATCCTCTATTAAGCTCCATCCTAATCAACAAGAAAACAATTGATGGAAGTCATATGCTTCCCTTTTTCAATACCCACAACCATGTAATTTACTTTGGGTACCAATCAACACCTGAAGAGGGTGTGAGATAAATCTCAGTGGGCCACCACAAAAGGAGTCTATAATATCTAGCCCATGTAATGGAATATAGCATTTTGAAGGCGTGAATATATAAGTAAAGAAAGAAATACAATATAACTAAATACCCAAGTACCTGCTTCATCCCTTTGTTGGTATTTTAACATGTAACCAGTTCATTAATTAAACAATTAACATTTAATTTTAATATGTTATGTGAGGAATACCCAGCACTGATATCACCTCATGATAGTGTTTCTAATGAAGGTTCCAAGATGTAATAATGCAACCTAAAAATGATATCTATTGAGGAAGTTACACGATAATAACCAAGGTAATAAAAATCTCATGGAATTCTAAGTTAGTAGTATTTGAGTCTAGATAATGGTTAAGAGTGTAATCCAAGTGGTGTAATCCAAGGCATTTGAAAATAAGGCAGCTATAGAGTCCAAGGTGATCGACCAAGGAAAAATGGGGCTACGAAATGACAGGGCCCTTTGGGCTTTCACCATGGCACCTACTATCCAATGATCAATCTAAGGAGTGTATCTGACGTATACTATAATAATGGAAAGGACCCTATAATTGTATACCAAGCATCGAAGGAATAGACAAGAACCACAGTCTAGGTGGGTATTAACCTAATAAAACCGCATCTTTGAACCGGAATGGGTTTCCTGAGACCCAAGGTATTCTCCTCTCAGAATCCAAGGTGATCTTGAGTTAGTTTATTCCTATTTGATGTTGTAGTCATGTAATAATTCATTTTTTTCAATTATTTCCTTCCATTACTATGGATTGGTCATGTATAGTTGAGACCATTAATCTATTAGTCCAAGCCTTGTCTTCCCTTACTCTTGATAGTTTAAGTAGCATCGAATCAATTTAATTAAATCTTTATTAACCATTAAGGCATATTCAAAAATATAGGTTCACTTCTCTACCTTCTGACAAGATAGAAAGGGGTGCTACAAACATGTAACTTTTACTCAATCTCATTTGTTAAGGTCAAGTAATATACATAGTATTTTTTCCATTTCACATTTCACACTTAATAATCATTTGGAATAACATGCCTTAGGTGGGTCATGTGATGAGAATATATGGTATATGATATTATAAAATTCTCACCAATAAAAATTAATCTATTATAGGAAGACTCTCCTTTAGAAAGATAAATCAAAGTCACACCAGAACAATGACTCATATATGTCAAAACACTAAAACCCCATTATGTCATAACCTTCGACATGAGGCAGATTGAGTTATGGGTGTAACCACTAAAAACTAATCACATATTTGGAAAGAGCATAACCCCACTTGTATAACAATTATATCATGGAATTTAAATTTATGAAACAGTTTCCAATAAAACTGGTGGACCCCACATAAGCATTACAAAATCAAAAAACATTATGGATAAGTTATAGACCGCCCACTTTAGGGTTGTACTATCTTTATCCTCTAGTATCGGCCCTTGATTTTCCGCAGATCAGTATAGATCTAAGAAAAGGGGAAAACCCCTCACAAGTAAATATCTAGGTTGAGAGCGAAAGATTAGAAGAATGTCTAAAGATGACTCGAGTAGTTACCGTTGTGCATCCAACGTGATGAAAAAAAGCTTGATCGGAAGTCAGATGATGGAGATATCTTAATTCCATGTTTAGGTAGGAAGGGGTGTCTTAATTAGACTGTTAAGGTAAAAACTAGAAATTTACTCAGAAAATTAGTTAGCACACATTTTTTCCGCAGTGTTTGTAAAACGGTGTGGGAGAAGTGTAGGTCGGCTTTGCTCGAATGGTTTTTTCTGCACGGGTTTTCAAACCATACTCAAATCATGAATGGATACATATAGAAAATGGGAACTCACAAGGTTAGGCTACATAGCCATGCCCCAATCGTGTGAGGTGGATTTCTATGAAAAAACACCATCTTTATGATTTACTCTAAACTATGAGAAGAGTCTGTATTCTCTAGAAGGATGGGTTTTGGGCTCCAAACAACCCCGAAAAACCCTCAGAACATATTCTAACTCAGAAAGAATCCATATAATGTCCAAAGTAAATATTTATACTGAAAATTTAAGGATCCATACATGAGTGAAAAAACAATGTTATTACCAGAGGGAATTTTCCTTATGATGAAAATAATATTCTAGTTAGAAGTCCTGTTTATGGTCACATGTGTAGGAACCAAATTGTGGCATGTTTTCATAGACAAGAAGTGGTTTCCATTTAGGTTGAATACACTTATCAATGATATCCTTAGGAGTTTTTTGAGGAGTCAAACATTAAATAAATGAATTATGGTCATGGGATATGTGAATTCAAGGAGGGATATTGTACACTAAAGGTTACATCATTATGTATTTTAAAAATTATCAAGATGAAGAGATATGATACATTTTTTGTCAAAATTTTCTTAAATAAGGGGGTTTAGTAGGAATAATTCATTTTCTATTAAGGCCATATAGTGGTTCCCACAAGCTTTATGATTTTTTAGTTTGTTGTCTAATTTTTTCCTAATCCTTTAAAATTTGAAATATTAATGAGAAAATACTTTAGTCTTACAAATCCCCCCCTATGTACTTTTTACCTAAAAATTATTATGTCTATTTCTCTAGTAGTTTAAGGTCTCACAATCTGAACAATCCTGAAAAATAGTTTAAGGTCATTCCTATTTGACCTAAAAGTGTTGGTTTTAATTTCATACAACATTGAATGAATGGAAATAAATTCTTTCTAATATGATAAAGGAAATAACAAATGTGAATGGAAAACCCCCTTTCTAATATAGATTATCTCTAGGGAAGGTGTATATAGTTTAATGTCTTGATGTCTGGACCAATGTATGAAAGTGAAATGTCACTCAACATCCCATTTGGGGTCCTAGATCTATGATCAATATAATTCCTTTTGAAGAGAGTATGATGATACCATAAATCATTTCTCATGGTTCTCGGATCATGAGAGATTATAAGAGATTATTATGTAAGGGATGACCACTAATCATATTTGAATGATAGGATATGAGGATTTTAGGGCATGAGGAGATTATATGGCCTTCTTCTTAGGATTAAAAAAATATTTTAGTTGGCATGACATATTGTGGTCATGTATGCATATAAAAGCAATGGTATCCTTTGAAAACATATGCACTCATCATCAATAATAGTGAATATATTTTGAAAATTTAAGACACTTGAGAAATGTAATATGAATTTTGGATAGACATATTCGATAAGGTGATAGAGGTTTTCCAGACCATAGTTATCCATGGTTAAGTTATCGTGGTCATTTGGAATGGGGTAAAAATGGTTGATTGTCTATGGATGAGTCCAGAACATGTGGTATTGATGTCACCACATATCTAGAAATACTAAATATGAATCCACATGTAGTTATTATATTATAGGGGAAGATCTAAACATTTGGATATAGTATAAAGAAATTTTCATGTTATCTCAATGTTTTTTTGGAGAAAAAACCCTATGTCATAGACCCTTGCATGGATCTGGCTCTCATATAGGGTAAATTGGGTAATTAAGATGGACCACTTTAAGTAGTTTGAAGACTTGTCGAGTATAATATATGTCATGAATTTGTACATCATATGATAGGACTCAAGTGTGCTATAGTTTAACATCGGGAAACAATGACTTATGTGTTGAAACTGGGCCCCTGATAAATGATTCGACCATCACTACATTTCTATAACAATTTATATTAATCTAAGAAAATCTTGGAACAAATTAATACCTTCAAATTATATTACTTTTAATATTTTTAGAATAATTTATTTTTTTACTATTAATTGAATAAATATTGTCGGTGTTGCCTAAGCACTTAATGTAATTATTTCATCACTAAAAATTAGAAATAAATTACCATGATAAAAAATCATTTACCTTTTAAATAACCATTTAGAACTAAATATAAGCCTTTTTATCCCTATCAAAAAATATTATAGATATAAAAATTAAGAAAGTGTAATTTTGGACTTTATCTTTTACTTAAATATTATACTAGTTTCAATCAAATAAATATGGAACCAAGCTTCAATATTTTCAAAACATGGATGAAAATGGTAAAATTAAAATTTTCCAATATGATAAAGGAAAGTTTTGGGGTAATTTTATTCCCTTATCATAATATTTTTAACCTTAATTACATAATTTAATCTTATAGTGGTGATAATTATTTACTATGGTTGCTATTCATAATGAACAAAAAAATAAAAGGGAACTATTTTCCAAATTGGGAACTCAATATTAAAAATATGAAATCCTTTTTCAATATTTATTTTCTATTAGTGGTATTAATTAATTTAATATTAAAATTCAAAATGAAATAAAAATATTTTTTTATAAAAATGTTTTTTTGATATAATTTTTTATACCAATGTCAATAGTAAATTAATTCTGATGAACATAATTGGATTATTAATAATATAACAGATATAAATTTAAAATTTAAACCAATTAAAAAAATGTTGCTTTGTAAAGTATAGAAAAAAAAATTTCCAATTAAAATTAGTATTTTTTACTATTCACTAGAAAATCATTCTTTTTAGAAAAATAAGAAATATTCATTATAAGGTATTTTTAACATGATTCTTAAAAAAACTATATCAATTTTTATAAAACACCATTGAGAATAGTTGTAGAAATTAATTACAATATTCACTCACAAAAAGTAATAAAAACCTTTTATGAAGAAAACATGTATTTTATATTTCAAATGACTTTTCTGAAAAATATAGTGTTTACTTACTATGAATTTATCAATAAAATTTTAATGAGTATGGAATTTATATATATTTAAATAAGTAGTTAATCCTATTAATACCCACCAATTTAACAGGTAGTTTGTAAGGGTAAAATTTAAATAATAATATTTCATGGCTTATTTAGACTTGGTTTTGTACATCACATATACTATCAAAAATATTTTATTTATAAAATATCAGGGTGTTACACTAACATAATAAAGATTCATTGAGAAAACTAAATTTTGATGGAGATATCTGAACACTAAGCTGAAATGGGAATTCTTTGTTGATAGAATTTGTTGTTGGGAGAGGGATATAGGATCCAAGGATCACTACATATCTAAGAGAGTATGACTAAATCCACTCCTTGTTATTGAATAATTATGTTGTTGGGTGGTGATGTAAAAGGAAGATATCCTTGTGAATAAGGATGATGGATGTATAGTTTAACATCATTTGGGATGGATGATACCCTATAGTTTTATATCATGAAACTAGGATAATTTAATGTAGTTTAGCCTCAAGTGACAAGGATGTTACATTATTCTGCGCAGAACCTATTTTCATGAAAAATGAATGAAACTCATCTTAGGGTTGAGTAATGAAATGAACCAAAATGAATAAGGTTATGGGAATTCACTGAAACAGGGTGGGAGTGTTTTGTAAATTTTTATCTAAACCAGGTTTGTAAATTCTAGGCATCATGATGTATCTTGAAATGATTGAAATCAGGTCACACGTTACACATAAAGGATACATATGTTGGGATTATAATGTTTCTTCAAGTCACAATATTTTTGTTTTCTAGAAGTTCCAATACTAGAAGTTTTCTTATCAGAAGATAAGACTACAATAGTTCACTTCTGCCTTAAAAGCTCAATTGTAGTAGGAAATTTATTATAAAGGGTAAATCATTTGAAGTTTGAAAACCTCAAATGGATGTTATATAGTTTGGTAGTTAGGAATAGTGAATAGTATACAGTCTGGTATAGTTGAGTTAGTAGATGTATAAAATAAACGGTGAAGTTGATGGATGGATGACCACAAATTTTTTAGGTCTTTCATGATTGACAACAAACCTCTAAAAATGAGGTGGGACCATATGTTGATAGATAAAAATGTACAATGAAGTTAATAGATAATATTGTTCAAAAAATAATTTTGACAAAGTGTAACACTGGCTTTCTAGGTTACAATTTTTATAAAACTTGTACTTCCAGTATTACAAAATATTTCAAGTGTTCTATTATAGATGTATGATTAATGTTCAAACCATGTAAAACCAATTTTCCTTTTTATTTTCTATTTTTAATGCATTCTTATTTTTATGAGGGATTTATATTTTAATTGGTGATTAAGGTCATTAATTCCTTCCTTATTCTAGATTTCAATGATTGAAGTGGATGATCCAGTAGTTCAAAATTCAGATGTGCTAACCTGCTGATGGATATGAACATTTAGTGAACTCAAGGTTTAATGAAATGATTTTTCATATTAGTTTTTCTAGGGGAGTTATAAAGGTGTCTTTATTGCACAATAAGTGGTATCAAAGGGTACTTCAGTTTGAACACGTTCAACAATTTTGGTTCTTTCTCACTTTTCTCAAATTACTAATAATGATTAGTAGATTAAACTCATAATAATTTATTGAAATGGATGAAGGAATCATTTTGATTAGTCAGTTTAATAAAACCAACATTTATTTTTGGAATAAGAATATATAAGGCCATCTAATCAAAAAATATATCAAACTATCATTGGGTAATAAAAACCCGACATGATTAAGAATGTTGAGTGTGAAAATATTGAAAAAAATCGTTAGGTTTGGTGAAGATGACACTGGAATGGAATGTGTCCATAAAGATTTGGGAGAAAAGTTTTTCAAATACACTTATGGTGGCCCTAGTGGAAATGTATGAAAATCCATAAATTATAATAAAAGTGTTCCTAAAGATACATGTGTTCATATTAAATTCTTTAAAAGTTTGGTCAACATTAGATCATGTTAATTATTTCAACATGATCAAATTTTATCTTCAGTAATTAAAATTTAATTTTCATTTTATATGTTGGCTATATTACTACTCTCATCTTTACTAGAATCGTGGGAAGAAATTCTTACAGCGGTAAGAAATTCATCTGGAAAATATGATCTTCTGTTTCAATATGGCCATAAATTAATCCTTATTAAGGATCTTAGGATAAGAGAGGTCCAAAATCCTTTTAGTAGTTCATTGGATACTAATTTAAAGGAACACTTTCCTCATCATAAGAATTTTCACCAATTAGATGAGAATTCATAGAGAAGAGTTGTGGAATGTTAATTAGTCTATGACTTACCTACTAGTATTGTAGAAAGCAAGGGAATATTAATAAGAACTATATAAATCATAAGGGAAACACTATAGGATCAGATACCATATTTTAGAACTCTATTAACTTAATGAACGTTGGTAGATATGTTTTCCTCACTATTGATAATATGATAGAGTAATGGGTGATTGACTCTGGTAAACTTTTTGGCTCATTTACTAAATGTGGATTCATGAAAAACTATGTATCTAGAAGCATTGAAGATGTTATTCTAATAGATGATGAAGATTTGGAAGTGGTTGGAAATGGAGATGTCAATATTTGTATGAATAATGGAAGTGTTCTTTAATTGAAAGACGTGAGATACATTCTAGGTCTCTAGAGGAATTTTATTTCACAGTGAAAATTAGATAATGAAGGCTTTGGAACTATTTTCAACAATGACTTTTGGAATGTAACTCGAGGACATATGGTTTTGGTGTGAGGAGAAAATGATAAAACCCTTCGTCTGAATAAATGTTTATAATGGAGTGAAATGGCTAGAATTTAAGTTTTTAAAAATCTCTTGATCTAGAATTGAATACCGGGTCACCTCTCTGAGATGAATATGAATATTTTAGTGGGAAAGGGAATTTTGGAGATCAATCATAAAACTATCTAAAGTTGTGAGAGTTGTATTATTAGAAATAAAAAAGAGGTTTTTTTAAATCTGAAATGTTTGGAAGCCTTGATCCTAGAAGCAAGAGGTTGTTCACAAAGATGTATGAGGATATTCTTTAGTTCAATCTCACAGAGGGTCATGATCCTTTGTCACATTCATTGATAATACCATGAGGAAGGTATGATTTTATTTTCTTAATGATTAATCTAACGTCTTTCATGTCTTTTTATAGTGCAAATATAGGGAAAATTTCAGATGTTGTGAGTAATTGAAATTAATGGGATATGATAATATTAGCGAATACAATGGTAGAAACTTCTAAAACTTCTATGAGAAGAAGGGGATGTTATTGAAGAGACCAGAACCAAAAACTACATAGTATAATGAAGTGTTAGAAATAATTAATTGGACATTGAAAGAGATGTAAAGATGCATGTTTGTGGACTCTATGATTCTGAAGTCCATCTGGGAAAAATAAATCAGCAAGGAAGAATACTTGATCATAAAAAGTCTAAACTCTATAGTATTATAAGTTTTACCTAAATAATTTTTTTTGAAAATATATTAAAGGTATCAACCCTCAAAATATTTAGCTATATTTATTATTCTATTATTGATGGAAAGGGTAGAGATTATATTGAGGAAAAATCCAAGACATGTTTTATCGTATGCTATGGAAATGATGTTTTTGGATATAGAAAGTAGAGTGATGATAAATGGAAGTTTAAAAGAATTTGATATGTGATCATTAATGAGATGATCCTTTTAAAGGATTAGTACAATGTTAGCTTAGATGACGAGGATTAGAAGCCAAATACTGATGTATTGGGTGGTCTGGATGGAAGTACTGAAAAATAACTAATATCGGTGATACCGAACATCAAGATGAATTCATCACAAGTTTGAAAAATTGTAGATATTATTGAGTTATTAATAACTAAAGAAATATGTGAAAAAACTCTAGTAGTAGAAAAAATGGTAGCAGGATCACTAAATGTTCATCCATATGAAATTAAATTTCTAATGAATATTGAAACTTCTCTAAGAAGATCTTTTAGAGTAATGTGACCAGTCCATATATATAGGTTCAGCATGAAATTCAAACTTATAATGGATATTGGGAAACCCAGATGTTTAGAAGAGGTAGCAATACTCACTAACTCAAAGATATTGGAGTCATCCATTGGGGAATAGATCAATTTCATTAATGGTCAATAGAATATGGGAGCAGATTCAATTAGTGAATGGGAAAAAATATATATAGAACTATTGGGTTTCTCATTTAAAATAATAAGCATATAGAAGTAGAATATACAGGGTGAAAATTGGTAGTGATAAGATTTCAATAATAGGAAGGAATCAATTTATTTTAAATATTTTCAATAGTATTAAAAAATTTTATAATCTGAACTAAACTGATCATTGTTGAATCTAATGGGTTACAAATAGAGCATATGTATGTGAAGAAAAAATTTATCCTTGGTGACCTGGATGTGGATATCAATACAAAGCATATCAAGGTCCTTACAGACCATTAATCTCACACTATTACCTCTAAAATTAAATTATTTTAATTATTTCTATACTTATTTTTGATTTTGGGATGGTCTAGGTTGGAATTTTAAAATTTCAAACAAGGAGGGGTCCCCTGCATGGGATGTATGTGGTTAAGAGTAATTGTGTAACCACTGTGCATGAGGGTTCATCATCAGGACAATGACATTTGGCAATGTTAGAGCACATTTTCTCAACCACATGTCTACTTGTAGGTAACCATGCAAGGATACTAGGCCAGGAAAGTGGCCAGCACATGTCAAAACCATGCAATTTCCCATTTTTATAAATAAATTAAATTAAATAAAGAATTAAATGAGATAAAAAAATGAAAAAAAATGAAATAAGAAAAGGTGAAATAAAAAAAATGTTTTCATAATAATAATAATAATAATGATGATATTACTATTATAAAAATATGAAATGATAATTAATATTAATATTGTTATTGTTATTATTTTTATTAATATTATAATTAATAAAATTATTATTATGTATTATTATTATTAGTAGATTCTATTTTGTTTTTTCTCCTTCCCTCTCCCTCCCCTATTCCACTCTCCCATGAAAAGCCCCCTCCCCCTCGACTCACTGCGCGCAACTCCCTCCCCCTACACACCCCTCTGCCTCCAACCATTCTCCCTTGTTGGCTCCCTCCTCTATCGAGCTCCATCTAGCTATCGCTCCTCCTTTGGAAGATCTCCCTTGTGTGACGTCCCTTCCTCACTCAGCCTCCTACTCAAGCCCAACCGCCCCGACCGACCCCTCCTACTTCGATGCTCTCTTCTGATGACCATCCATCATGGCGGCACGACCAGCCTCCCCTATTCCCCCTATACTAAGAATTCTCGTTTTTTAGGGTTTCTATTTTGGGTATTCTTTTTTGGACAAACCCTAGGAGTTACTGTTTTAGGGTGACCTGATTTCCTTGGGTTTTAGGGTTTTCGGATCATCCATGAGGCCCTAATTCTCCTTCTCTGAGAGTTTCATCATCTTCATGCACATTTGATGAAGTAATTTCCATCTATCTTCCTTTCAGAAAAAACCATGGATGGTTTTGTGTTTTATATTATTATTTTTTGACAATAAATCACACCTCTATAATGGCTTCAGTTAGATTATGTTGGTGTTTTGTGGTGGTATAATTTTCTAAAAAATATTTTCAATTGTTTTCTTATTTATGACAATGTTTTAATATTCCCAATTTATTGATAAAATGCTAAATATTATTTTGAAAATTTTTATACATGTTTTGCATACCTATAGTGATCTTGGTTAACCTATTAGGGTGTTTTCAAAATAGTTGGATTTGTTAAAAGTGGAATTTTAAGTGATTATTGGATTATATTTATGTGTATATATTCTATATGTTTTGGATAAATTGAAAATTGTGTTTTGATAAAAAAAAATTAGGTTATTTGGATGATGTTTTCCCTTGGAAATATTTTATAAAATATTTTGGTTTATGAATTTGGTTTTTTGTGTATAGTTTGTTAATGTGATAACTTTGCAGACTTGTTTATGTTGTTTAGAAGGACCCCATGTTTTTTAAATTTATTTCATTTGTTTATTTAAAATTATATAATTTTTTGTTTGTTTTTAAAGAAAATGGTGTTTTTGTGAAAATGGGTTTTGAGTGTTTTCAAGGATATTAGAGTGTGTCATTGGATGTTGGCACATCCTTGGGTGCACATTATGCACACATAGATGTTCCCTCAAATGAATAGGACACTTTAAAATTATGTTCTCTTAAAACTATGGTTCTGAAATGGTTTATTGGTTTCTAAATGATTTTGGTCCCTCTAGGTTAAGTAATTAGAGCTTTGATAGATCTTTTGTGATACACACACCAACACATGCATACAGAGGTACATATGTGTATATGCATATATATCTTCCTAGCACACATTCTCTCATGGAACAAGGAATATGGACATTAGATTAAGGATATATATATATATATATATATGATAATGTATGTGTGTGCTGGTGTGGGTGATTTTCATCAAAGGCTTCAAGAGAATGTGTTTCGTCTTGGTCCACTTCCTTTTTGATGTAGGTCCTCTATGAATGCACCTTTAATTTGAATTCCATGATTGCTTAGAATTTTTTAAAAGTGTGTTTAGATGTTCATTCCATATTTATATATGTATATATGTATATGTGTTCAGCAAAATGGATTTCACCTCTTGGAGATTGGTTTCCCTTTAATTTTCATAACTTGTCTAAGCCCATTTACAAATAACTTTTAATCATAAAGGTGTCCTAAGTGTTTTAGAATAGTTTTCTAAAAGTTTCTTATTATTGAATAGTATATTGTGAAACAGAAAGCCTTTGGTTAAATGTGTTATTTAATACCTGACTTGTTTGTCACCTTGAATCATGGTTTGTAATTAAATGACATGAAGGCCCGTTTGGAACTTTTTAAGTCTGTTGTGTTTTTTTAATCATGAATTGAAAATCTATTTCTAAGGTTATTTTTGTTTGTAATATTTTTACGGTATATTGGAATGATAATATTAAAGGCCCGGTTGGCACCTTATGTTAGATTGAATGTTTGAACGCCTGGTTGGAAACTTAAAGTGTTTCGTGAAATGGTTTAAAAGTTCACGTTACATGATTTCCTGGTTGACACCAAGGTTGATATTATGTGTACATGTTTATATATATATATATATATATATATATATATTGGGAACCTATACAAGTTGTATGTCCCTTTTTAGGTTATCTTAAATGGTGTCCGTGTTTTGGGGTAGGCAAGTGAGATGACGGCAAGTAAGGTGATTCATGCATGCGAGGGCCTACTACTTACACAACATTACTTTTACCACCAGGGGTTCCTCGGCATATTTTATAGGGTTGAGAGATGGTTTCAAATAAACCCTAATTATATGGGCGCATACCCCCTAGATTTGATGTTAGTCTAGGCGGGTTGCGCCACTGGATTGGCCAGTTGAGGGCAGCCAGTTGGTTATAGACATAAGAGCTTCACCCTAAACCGAAAGGTGGTTTCAAATTGTGTACATTCTGGGATCAATATAGGGATTTTTATGAAATTCTAATGGTTACATACTTGTATATTCTTTATTTCTTTTGTGGAACTTTTTGTTCTTCGATATCATGATACTTTTGTATTTATTTTTATATTGAAAAACCTATTTTGGTACTAGTTTAATTTTAAAAGAATTAATTGTAATGAATTATATTCATTGGTAATTTATTTAGATAAATCAAATGAAAAATGGGGTTTTCTTAAAAGTAAAATATTGTTACATATTTTGATAAAAGTGTCGAAAATCTCGTTTTTATATATCATATTTTCAAATATTCAAGAAAATTTTTTGTTTTAGAGGTGGGGAATTTGGTGTGGATTATTTGGAATTTCTACTGAGCATTTTGGTGCTCACGCATACTTTATCATTTAATTCTTAGGTTCCTCTAGTGTTGGATAAATTTTTAAGAGAATGTAGTTCTGAGTTGTGTGGTGACCCATGAGGTCACATGGTGGCATGTGTAATTTTATTTTCTTTCTGTTGCTAGTTTTTATTTTTTGTTATACTTCATTAATTTTTTTTATCTTCTGTTCATGGTCCAAATATCTTCCTACCATTTAATTTTGATTCCTGACCCTAGTTTCTAGCCCGTGGGAATCAATAATGACCCTTAGGCCTTGCTATGAGCTAACTCAGGTGACTGGTGCAGGGTTGACCTGGGTTGGATCACGAGAAAATGGTATCAAATAAGGACATTGTTATTTGGGGTGTCCAGTATATGGATATTAAGACCATTGGGACTTGGGAGGTAGGTACGGGATAGGCGTCATGAACCCTTTCACGTTCTGAACCTTGAGTTTCGAAGGGTATTCTAGGTTTTGAGTCTTCTATTATTGGTTTGATTGAGGATTGTCAATGGAGGTGATCTAGTGTCATATCGTGACATCACATGGGTTAGTGACCCATGTGGAGTCTGGGTACATAGTTCAATTTCCTCCTAGTTTTTAATCTTACTTGGGGCATGTCCCACTACCTTGTCACCAGGTAAATCATAATAGCTAGTTCTGGATTTTGGTGGTTCATTGTGAGTGGTGTTCCATTTGGTTTTGATTGGTGTAATAATATTTTTGAAATTTAAGGTGGAATTTAAAATTATTTTTTTCTCTGATTTGGATTTTAATTGGTAAAGGGGGTTCTAAAATTGGATGTGTTTTGGATTAATTTTTTTTCGAAATGCTTTGGTTTTGATGGGGAATGGAAGGATGTAACCCTTGGTATTCTTTATTGAGGATAACATGTGTGTGGGTATGTACAGAAAGTGGGTGGGTCACCTGTTCATGGAAAATGTGGATGGAAATGGATGGACGCACATGTGTTGATTCATAGGATGTTGTGGGTGAGTTTTGGAAATAGAATGGGTTCAAAAAAATTTCTTTAATTGAGGAGTGGATTTTTGACTTTTGAAAATTGGATTCTGTATTTCGGAAAAATGGCCTTAGGATAAGTTAGTTTTAGAATTAAAATAAAAATGGATTTTTTTTTTAAAAAAAGTGTTTTTTGGTTGTGCTAGTATTTGTTTGGATTCTGAGATGATTGACTTGGCTTGGGGCGTTATTTTTTATTGTGTTTCGTCTTTACTTCAGTTTTGATTTTTTGTTACCATGTTGTTCCGAGTACGATACCTAGAAAGGTCCCTAATGTTTCTAATGATTCATGACCATTTTTTTATTCTATTCAGGTATCACCTATTGTTTGAAGTGATATAGGACCTTTAGAGGTAGTGAAGTGGTTTTAAAGAGGCAGAGCATGTCTTTAGTTTATTGGGAACTCATAGGCTTGTTAATGTTTATGTTGTCCTGGGTTTCATTGAGGGTCTAATTTTTTGACTAGTGTTGGTTGGATATCTCATAATCATTTGAATCTGGGGTAACATGGTAAATTTCCAAGGCCACTATTTACTAAGTGTTCATGCCAGAAGAGGTAAAGTTGTGGAAGGTGGAAAAGCAGAAGGATGTTTGGTAGGGTCAGCAGTTGGTAAAGGTTTATGTTAACCACTTTAAAAAGCTGGTTCCAAGGCTGTAGTTAGTGGTGGTTAGAAATATGACATATATTTTTGTTTTTAATGGTTCCTTATATAATAAGATGTGAAGTTAAAAGTAACCCATTCTTAACGAGTCATCTTCATTGGTCTCAGAATTTAGTTCATCAGAACACTTCTGAGTGTGCCACTGGTGGGGTGGGTTTGAGAATTCGAAGTCATCATTTTCCATCCCTCTGAAGTCCTACACTCGATGTGGTAATTTGGGTCACTAGAAGCAGTCCAATAGGAATAATTTATTAAAGAAGGAGTTTGACTGAGGGATACTCATACATGATTATGAGGATGGAGATTATTCATCCATGAGATCCTCAGCCATAGGTCTCGGGGTAAAGCTCGCGCACAATCAGATTTTCAAGGGATATGTGAGATCTTGGCCCAGTTCTTTATCTTTCATTTTCGGACCATTAAATTTAAGGTTTCTTAATTATTTTTCTCCTACTGTCATAATTTCGTATCTTATTTTAATACTGTGATGAGCTCTATCCCAACCCAAGTGGTTTCATCTATTCTATTATATGGTTTTCTAAATCGTTTGTTTTCTTTAAAGTGTGTTTGGTATGTGTTTGGGTGAGGTAAGTTAGGTTCATCAAGGAGGGGGAAGCTCTTGACGCCTCTCGTTCCTTTTGATGGAGACGACATGTGTATCGATCCCTCCCCCATCTGTGGTGGTGGGACCATTGTTTTCCTCTAATGCAATGTCATTTCCCTTTTCCCCCCATTCCAAACCCGAATTTCTTTCTTCATTTATGAAAAGTTCACTGCATCCAATTTTTCCTGATTTGTAAAAGGGAAACCCTAATGTTATATTTCCACATTCAGAATTCTATGAAGCTTCATCATTACATAACCGGAATCTGATTGCTTGCTATTCACGGAGAAGGCCATCGATGGATTGATTCGATAGATGCATCTTTGGTTCGTGGGTTCTCCAAGAAAGGGCTACTGTTGGTCTGCTTGACAACAGGAACTTAATGGTATGCTTCTCATTGGAGGAAGACATGATCAAGTCCTGTCCGTGTGCACCTCTCAGCTATAATGGGTCTAGATTTTACCTTATCAGATGGAATTATGACTTTCATATGAAACGGGACTTCACGTCGGTAGCGATTTGGGTCAGTTTTCCTAACATTCCTCTCCCTTTCTAGAATCTATCAATTATTATAATGGTGGGTAATCTTTTTGGAAGGTTGCAATGTACTGATAGTCGTACCAAGGCTTTGTGTCAACCGGTTATCCCAAGGGTGTTTTTTTAGGTCAATCTATCTCAACATCCCACTGATTTTGTTTGTATAACAATTGGAGAGGAGTATAGTTATAGGCAACAGGTTGTGTATGAGTCCTGGGTGGACTTATGCTCTGATTACAAGAGGCTAGGCCACTTGGAGGAGGATTTTAGAGGGAGATCTAAGGGATAGGGGCAGCAGATAGTGGTTTGGATGGGTCCCCGTTCCAGCGGATAAAGGGCGTGTGGTCTATTAAGGTAGATGCGGTTGGAAAGGGGTGAAGGTCTGGATAGAGGACCACTACCCAATTTGGACATGTAGCAGAAAGAACCTGAACAGGGAGTTGATATAGGCAGTCATGGTAAGCATCTAGGGGCCTCTTCTGTGGGTCCGCAGGAAAGCTGGGGGTTGGCAAAAACTAGGGTGAACACTAATGCAGGGGCAGTGTGGCCTTATTCTACACCTGCAAGCATAAGCAATAGTTCTACAGCTCAGATTAAGGTGGAAGTGGAAGTGTCCAATACAGAAGTAGATGGGGAGTTACACTGGGAGGCAGAGGCCCAAAACAAAAATGGAGATACCATTGATGAAGGTAATCTGGACAGGGCGAAGGCATCAAGAGGAGTGGGAGTGTGATTGGAAAAACCCATTACTAATGTCCAGATTTGCAACAGTTTTCAGTTTCTTGAATTGGATGACTCAGGAATGGATATGGAGGAGGGAAGGTATCAGGAGTGTGCTATTAGAGACGTCTCAAACTCCTATTTTCAGGCTGTGGCATTGATGGAGTTTTATGAGGGGAATCTCTCTAAATCTCAGGTTGCTGGCTCCAATGCTGATTCTATACTGACCAATGAGTTTAATGAGTCTAGTGAAGCGGGTCAGGAACTGGAAGTCGTTTCGATCAAGCCCTCATTGGAAGGGTGGAAGGGCATTCATAATGGGAGGAAGTATTACTCTTTCTTACCCCTTCTTATGGATACACGGTCAGCGAAGAAAGTTTAAAGGAAATAGTTGGATAATCATGGAAAGGCAGGTGTTGTGGTTGAACAACACATGGATCTAATCCTGAGTTCAGAATATGAAACGGTGGGGGATGTTTTTTATCTTAATGCAACTGAAGAATAAACTACTAAGATGATGGGGAGACCATTAAGGTTGACTCTTAATGAGCATCAATATGCTTGGATTGATAGGCAAGACTCGATTTTAGTTGGAGCTTTTGACAATGGGAAGAACAATCTCAGGGATTATATTCAGACATGGGCCAAGATGAGCATTCTATTAGAGGATCTTCTTATAGATGAACCTACCACTCAGGTCACATATTTTTCCTGGAAACATTTTCAGGAACTGGACTCAGGTAATATCAAGTTAATTTTTATTGACTCTGTTTAAGTTAGTAGCGTTGGTTGGTTTGGATGAGAGAAATTCATCTTCTTCTGTTTGTCCTTTCCGTTTGTTTTTGTTGCTTTGTGTGATTTTTTTCCATCAAATTACATGGGTATGCTTTAGAATAGGACCAAAGCATGAATTCTTCACCGATGTTGTCCTTTTAGATTTGGATTCTTGAGAGGGTATGACTTCTCCATCGGTTTCATGCCCGTGCATTGCTGCATGAGAATGCTAGCTAACGGGTCCTACATGGTGAGGTATTTTTTCATGGAGCATCAGCTTGGAGGGGAAGATCCTGCAGTTTGTTCTATGTGAGTTGTTCTGTTTCAGGCCTCTTGAGCATCATGGCTTCTCACTTTTCCCTTAAAAGTGTTTTTTATAATAAAAAAAGTAGTTTTCAGTCAGTTAGTGTTTGGCATGTGGGTTAATGAGGCCGTTTTGGTTTTGGATTCAAATATACTTATTTGGAGATTCTTGAGTGTTGTGAGAATGTTGGAAGATATTTCTGGTCTGATGTCTAGTTTGGGTTTCCTTTCATGGGTTTGATGGTGTTTTTTTTCATCCTTGTGGGGAGGGTTTTCAGTTATTATAGGAGATCTCCTTTGATTCAGCATTCTTGTATGTCAGGTTTCCTTGTAATATGCCTCTTGTTTAAATCATAGTGGTGGAGTTATTTCGTTAGCATTAAGGAAATTTGTTTAGTTTGGGTTAAGAGTTCCTTAGTTTTTTGGTTGCAGTAACACTGCTGTTTGGGTAGTTTTGGTGTTGGAGATCCCGTGTTAGCCCCGCCCTGGGGTGATGTTTTCAGAATTCAATGTTTTGTGATTAGTGAAATTATTGTAGTTGGGATAACCCTCTCATGTTACCCCATCAGTATTGGGATTAGTATTCTTCTTGACTCGGTCAGGTGTGCCCTGTGGAGAGAAATATCATCCCGTAGTTAATGTTATTCCTTATTTTTGATTGGGCATGAATGTAATTTTTGATTGGCTTATGGTTTTGTGACTTTTTGGGGGAAGAAATATTTTGTGCTGGGGAGAATTGTCACACCCAGACCTTAAAATTTAATTATTTTAATTATTTTGATTTTTTATATCATTATATTAGATTTCAGTCTAGTAAGGGTTCGAATTTAAAAATTTTGAGCAATGAGGGGTCTTACACACGGGAGACACACGGTTAAGAGTAACTGTGTGAAAACCATCCATAAGGGTATATCATCAGTATAGTTCCATTTGGCATGGTTAGAGCATGGTTTCTCAACTGTGTGACTGGTTGAAGGTAACTGTGTGAGAATTTTGGTCCTAGTCAGTGACCAACGCATGGTCTAAACTGTTTGGTTGTCATATATTATAAATAAATGAAATTAAATGATGATTTAAATGAGAAACAAAATGAAATAAAATATAATAATAATTTGTGAAATAAAATTAAAAGAAATTTTTAATTGTAATAATAATAATGATAATATTAATATTATAAAAAAAAATTAAATGATTATTTATATTAATAATAATGTTAATATTACTGTTATTAATATTCAAATTAATAAAATAATTATTATTATTATATTTATTTTTGTTTTCTTTCTCTTCCATCTCCCCTCTCCATTATCCTTTCCCACATGAAGCCCCACCCCCTCTTTTACCTATGTGTAACACTCGCCCCTTGAACACCTCACTTTCTCTAGTCATTCTCCCTCATCGGAACCGTCCTCTTCGGCACTCCCACCAGCTGTCGCGCCTCCTCCTGTGGCTCTCCCATAGGTGGAAGCCCTTTCTCATGCGGCCTCTTACTCGAGCCCAAACACCCTGGCCAACCCCTCCTCCGACGACACTCTCTCCCGGTGCCCATCCCTCTTCACAGTGTGACCGACCTCCCCTATTCCCCCTCTAGTGATCATTCTCATTTTTTGGATTTTTATTTTTGGGTTTTTCAATTTGTCTAAACCCTAGGTGTTAGGGTTTGAGGGTAACCCAATTTTATTGGGTTATAGGGTTTATTTTTTACATGATTTTCACATCTATAATGGATTCGGTTAGATTATGTTGGTTTTTTGGAAATGGTATAATTTTATAAAAATATATTATTTAATATTTTCTTTTCTAGGACTATGTGTTTTGATCCCTGATGTGCTGATAAAATTCCAAATCTTATTTTGAAAAAATCTATAGTTGTTTTGCATACCTATGGTGATCTTGGTCAGCTTCTTAGGGTGTTTTCAATCTAGTTGGATTTGTTAAAAATAGATTTTAAATTAATTCTTGGATCATGATTATGTGTCTCTATGATATATGTGTTGGTTAAAATGTAAATTCTATTTTGATAAATAAATTGGGTTATTTGGATGATGTTTTCCCTTGTAAATATTTTTTAAATTTTTTTGTATTGTGAATTTGGTTTTATGCGTATATTTTTTCAATGTGATAACATGGAGGATGTGTTTAAGTGTTTTGTAAGGGACCCCATGGGTTTTAAAGGGGTTTCCTATGTTTTTAAAATTATATAAGTTGTTGGGTTTGGATTCAATGATAATGGGTTTTTTAAATGGATTTTGAGTGTGTTCAATTATATTAGAGTGTGTCGTTGAATGTTTAAAAGTCCAGGGGTGAACAATGTGCACACATGTATCTTAACTCAAATAAAGATGAAATTTTAAGATTTCTATTTTTTATAACCCTGGTTCTTAAATTGTTATTTTTTTCTAAATGATGTCAGTCCCTTTAGGTTAATTAATTAGATCCTTGGTGGATCCTTGGTGGTTCCCACACACACGTACATAGGTATTTATATGTATATGTATATATATCATCCTTTCACATATTCCCCCATGCCATGGGGAATATGAAAATTTGATTAAGGATATATATATGTATGAGAATATATCTTTGTACTGGTGTGGGAAATTTTCATCCAAAGCTCCTAGAGATGAAGTGTCTCAGCTTGGTCTGCTTCCTTTTTTGAGGTAGGTCTTCTATTCACGTGCCTTTAATTTAAATCCAATGCTTCATTAACATTTTTTAAAAGTGTGTTTACATTTTCATGTGGTATTTATATATGTAGATATGAATATGTCTTTGGTTCAATGGATTTCACCTCTTGTAGATTGGTTTCCTATTAATTTTCATAAACTGTCTAAGCCCATTTACAAATTTATTTTGGTTATGAAGGTGTCCTAATTTTTTTAGAATACTTTAATAAATTTTTTTTATAGTTTTGAATTTTTTTTTGTGAAACCAAAAGTATCTGGTTAAATATGTTGTTTAAAACCTGACTTATTTGCCAACTTGAATCATGGTTTGATAATTCATTAACATGAAATCATGTTTGGCACTTTTTAAGTGTGTTGTGGGTTTTTATCTTAGAATTCAAAATGTATTTTTGAAGTGAATTTTGTTTGGAATATTTTTATGGAATATTAGAATAATATTATTAAATTCCCAGTTGGCACCTTATGTCACTTTGAATGTGTGAATTCCCAGTTGACAACTTTATGTGTTTTGTGAAATGGTTTAAAAGTTCATGTCATGTAATGGCCCGGTTGGAACCTTGGTTGATATGATGTGTACATTTATATATATATATATATATTTATATATATATCTAGTGTGAACCTCTATAGGATAGATATACCTTTATTGGTTATTGTATTGGGTGTCTGTGTTTGGGATAGGCAAGTGCGATGAAAAAAGGTAAGGTGACTCACGTGTGTGAGGACCTCCTACTTACACAAAATTACTATTACCACCATGGGTTCCTGGGCGTGTTTTATTGGGTCGAGTGATGGTTTATAATAAAACCTAATCAGAAGGGTTAGTACCCACTAGATTTTCTGTTAGGCTATGTGGGATGTGCCACTGGATTGGTCAGATGGGGGAAGCCAGTTGGTTATAGACTTAGAATCTTCATCATACGATGGCAGGAGGTTGCAAATCGAGTAAGTCCAAGGATCACTCTGGGGATGTTTAGGAAATACCCTTGGTTTCATACTTGTATTTTCCATCTTTATTTTGTGTAACTTTTGGTTATTTGTTCTCATGATACTTTATCGTTTCTTTTTATATTAAAGAACATGTTTTGGTATAAATTGGATTTTAAAACAATAAAATGCCATGACTTATATTGTTTGGTAATTTATTTAGAAAAATGAAATGGAAAAGGGGTTTCCTTAAAAGTTAAATCTTGTTACCTTTTCTAATAAAAGAGTGGAAAACTCTGTTTTTATATAGCTTATATCCAAATTAGAAAGGAATAATTTCATTTTAGAAGTTGACCATCAGGTGTGGTTAATTTTTGAATTCCTATTAAGCATTTTGGGGATCACGCTGAATTTTATCTTTTTAATTTTAGGTTCTTCTAGTGTTGGATCACTTTTGGAGAGAACATAGTTCTATGTTTGGGGGTGACCCATAAAGTCAGATAGAGGTATGTGTAGTTTTATTTTCTTTCCAGTGCTAGTTTTTATTTGTATTGCTAGTCATAAATCATTTTTTTATCTTTTGTTCATGGGAGAAATCATTCCCAATGATTTAATGTTTTTGTCTGGCACTAGTTTCCAACCTGTGGGGATCAGGAACAGACCTCGATCCTTACCACAGGCTAAATAGGTTGACCGGTTCTAGGTCTACCTGGGTTGGTTCATTAAATTTGAAATTAGGGCCTAGTTTATAAATTGAACCAAAGTATATATGGATTGAAACATGCACTGCAATAGTGAAATTAGAAGTTTGATGATTTCATGAAAGAGAAATGTTTCATGATTATGGATTATGATCACTATTGATATCAGAATATTTTGAATAATGGAACTTAAATTATTCTCCTACTCTATGTGGATCACATTCTATAAAGACAATAAATTCCGTGGATTAAGGAGATGAAGTTTATGTTTTCCAAAAGATTTGATATCAAGGATCATGGAAAAGAAAATCCATCATTGGAAACTACATGTTATCTAAGGCCTATAAACCTTAAATGGATGATGAATTATGCTACATGGATAATTTTTATATGCTTCATATATTAAAATTTTGATGTATATTATTATATGTATGTGACATAACATTCTCTTTATAGTGGGAATGGTAAGTAATTTCATGTATAAGTCTAGGAAGGATAACTAGGAAGCTATAAAATTGATCGTATAATACGTAAAGGAATTTATGAATGCGAGATTTTTATTTAGAGAAGTTGATCCTATACTAGTGTTTATATATATATATATATATTTATTATTATTATAACTCTTATAAAAGAACAATGGGTTTTGTGTTTACCTTTTGAGGAATAGAGATCATCTGGATATCACAGCTACAACTGATAGTGAATTATTCTATAGCAGAAGAAGAGTATGTTGTAGCTATAAAATTTTGGAATTAGATGATCTAGTTAACATTATTTATGAATGAATCCATAAAATAATTTGGAGATTTAATTTTATTCGATGATATTCATAGTGTTTTCCACCCTACGAAGAATTCATTATTTCCTACATGAACAAAACACATTGACATGAAATTCCATTTCATCAAATATATACTAGAGGAAAAAAAACTACTACAAATATGGCATATAATAGCAAAAAAATGGACTTTAACAGCCCTAAAAAATCGCTGTTAATCTTGGTGAAGATTAACGGTGGGTCCCCTTCATCAGTGCTAAAAATAGCACTGATAAAGGTGGACTTTTATCAGCGCTAAAAAAGCGCTGATAAATGTAGTATTTATCACTGCTATTTTCAGGGCTAATAAATGTATAATATATCAGCACTATTTTCAGCACTAATATATGTAAAATATATCAGTGCTATTTTTAGTGTGGATAAAAACTACCTTTACCAGCGCTCAAAATAGCGCTGATATATTATCCATTTATCAGCACTTAACTGGCGCTGATAAAGGCCAAAGATCCTGTGCAAAACCAGAACCTACACAGAACCTGCCCAGCACATGCCCACATTACAGCACCTGCACAGAGCACAAAAAACACCTACACACAGCACAAAAAACACCCACACACAATGCACAGAAGAACAAAAATAATACATTCATTTACTTGAAATCATGAATACAAAACAACACACTTCTATATACATTTCCAACATTGTTTAATTTGGTTACAATTACATTTATCCAACAAATAGTTAAAAAACAATAATGTTCCATCCTTTTTGCATCCATATGCTCTAAAAAATTGTCATCAATAGTGGCAGTTTCTAAACAAAGCAGGAAAAATATTACACCAACATAATAAAAAAAATATTATGTTAGTAATAAAATAATGAAATAATGAATGGGGTTACTAAATGGAATTATACTAGTGATGAAAAAAACATAAAATAACCAATTAACAAAATTGGAGCATGTTTAGGGATAATCATATATAATAATAAAATGGTACAATGTTTAGTAGAACATGGGCTATTTAATGATTCGAGGGGGAATAGATAAACCTACAGTTTGGTTCTAAGGTGGAAAGTACACTTCCCCCCCTACCCATTGCACACCCACTGCCCACCCCTACATATTTCAAAAGAACCAAGAACACCCCCTACCCCTTCCCCCTACCACTTTTCCCCCTTCCCCCTCCCCCAGAAAACCACGCTTGCTCTCTCAACCTGTCCCCTACACATCATAATGAAAATACCTTGTATGGAAATTTTTCTCAATATACATTATACACATCATATATAACAACACATTCTCATGTACTTTCATTCAATGTAAATACACATATATAGACTCTCTACATCTCATAATAAACCCTCTTTAAAATTCACAAACACATTAAATCCATTTGAAAACACCCATCACACCACTTTCTCATTTCTACACACATTTAAAGGACATAAGCATGAAAATACACAATAAATACAACTACATTCATTTTAAAAATAACTTTCAAGTCTATACACACCCAAAATTCCTTTGATAACACATTTTTAACCACACAAACATTTCATATAGTACACATATCAAGCAAATACTGCATAATAAAATCATCATATAACATAAAAGCATGGAATCACCTACATAAAGCATGGAATATTCTGAAATCTGCTGGAAAACATAAAACCACACCGCCACAATACCTTTATAAGGACTGATTAATCATTAATACTGAATATATTAATGGAATCCCATGTTTAACTTGTGGTATTCCATGAGTTTAACATACCAAAAGGATAGAGGGTCATGATTTAATGTCTTACAGAGATGTAAGACCTGGGTGGATCAAAACACTTATAAACTTGGATCAGGTAGGTACATCTCTAGGAGGGAGTACCTGGAATGTTTACCTGATAGATGGATCAAAACGGCCAATGAGGTCTGACCCAAGTGTGGTGCATCCCATAAAGTTAAGGATTCTCATTTTGAAGACTTATTCAGATGACACTAAAGGAAATAAAAGAGGTAAAATAAGCGAAGGTGTACCCTAGTGAGGGGGTCACCATGGCTTACCATTGGTGGGATATAACCTCATGGAGGCTTCCTATGTACCCTATTTAGAATACAAGGATCAAAACCCATATATTTAAAAAAGATGTGTTGTAGGTATTACCCATGGTTAGCTTACATTCACACTAGGAATACTCTTGGTTGGATGAGTATGGGTTTTGTGGGGCTTATGCATTGTCAGATTCTTAGGTTCTTCCAAGAGTATCAAGGGGATGAATGAGACATATGTTCTAAGATGTACCAAGTGAATGGTGTGATCCTTATAAAGAGGCATGAGGCAGAAAAAACATGTGGAGCTGTCTATAAACATTATTTCTGGTGGACATAGGGCTCATCAGACTCCCCATACCTTCCATAAACACCTCAAAACATCACGAGGATGAGATTCTACATGATGGTGCATCACAGGGATAATTATTTTGATGATGTACTGGTCGTTTGAGCTTGGATTTCATCTCAAACAGCCTTTCCCTTACTTAAACTATCCTGGGACACATATTTTGGTTCCAAAAAATCCTTCAACGATACCGATTATCTCATGCATCTACCTAGAAATAATTGTGCAAGTCAAACAACAACACATGTGCTCAGATAAAATTTCAAACAAATGAGATACAAGAAATGGATTTTGTTGATCCTCAGCGGTTTCACCATTCACCCCATACGCACTGCACACCATCATGCCTTACTTCAATATTGATTTGTTCAAAGATCAATTATATGAATCCAGGGATAGAAAACATTGAGTAATAAATTAAGATTTCAATACATCGGAGCATTATCAATTCAGCAAATAAGGTTGGAGGATAATCAATGATCATATATAGATAACATAAGTAGTAGGAATTCAACTTCATCCTATTTGTGTACAATATTCCATTAGGTATATTACCCATTCATTTCTAAACACATGTATATCATCTTCTGAATTAGAGTTTTTGCGACAGTCATGGTAGTACTGAAAAAATATAGATACACAAAGGATTAATAAATATTTTAAATGAACTCATAATTATTTTCGAAAATACCTCATCAGGTATGCTAGTTTGTTGATGAAATACGATCTCTTTCATAAATTTACAAACATAATAACCACAGTCCTTTCCGTTTGTTTTTTTGGACACTACAAAACCATCAACAACATTAAGTATTTTGTTTTGACATGTATTTGGATACTGAAATGTTATTATATATACGTGGATACTTTTCCAGTTGTAGATCTTTGTAGGCATGCTCATCCTTATGACTTGGATTTATTCCATGCATTACATGATATTGATGCACCGCCCTATCATAACAGAATCAACATTAAAAGATAACATAAATTATATAACTAGATGTTTAGTTTAAAAATGTTGGATCTAGTGTATTAAAAATTAACAAACGCCATCATGCGTGGTTGGTTTGTTGGATATCCATGCATTAAATCCAGAAAATAAATCTTTAGAGTATCCAAATTGACTACAATCAGCATCCAATGCTCCCTAAAAATACAAAAAGGAATAAGTAAATAAATAAATGAAATTATAGTTGATATGATTAAATTGTAGAGTTTTACCCCCGCATCATTGGTATTCAAAAGTGTATGTCATCAGTAATTTTTTTTTCAAACGATTTGAGTAAGGATGACATTATTGTAGCCTCTTTATCAGAATCTATTTCGTCTTTTGAAGAGGTGGTGTGAGGAATAATGAGTCCAAATTTTTTTAATGGGGAAATCCCTTCAATTGTTTTTCATATATACGTCTATGACAAATATAAAATATATTTAGTCAAAATTATCAAAGTATATCAGGTTTTGTAAAATCAAATCATGGAAAGTTACCTCATGTATACATTTACAACTGAGGCACCTTGCCATTCATACTTTAGGAGTTAATTTACATTTTCAGCACTAATGAAATCTGATATTTCCTCTCCATACATATCTTTTTTGAAATCAACTATGTGAGTACTATCGTCATTCAACTTTGTATCCACGTGAGCCTGAAATGATATTAACTGTGGATATAGAACGGGCAGGGTGAAGGTGCTCTCAGTAGACCGTTTCAATCGGTTGGTTGATCCTTGAGATAGTTTTGAGATGATATTTTATTTCATCCCATAGTATTTGTCATTCTGTAATAAAAAACATTGGTTCAGACCTTTTTTCATTAAATGTTAAAGGTCCAGCTTGAAAAATAAATTGGAAATGAATACCTTTTTGTAGACATGTTTTTTTACAAAAACTTTCGGCCATGCGATGAATGTTCCAACAGCTTGTTTGACTGTATGAATGTCGTCATCATCATTTGGAATATGCATCTCGGCACTCGGATCATTAGCTACGTTAATTGACACTCTAAGATGATCTTTTGGAAGCTTTCTGTTGTGTAGCATGTCATTTTTCATATTGAACACCGTAGTCCTCGCTACAAGGCGATAGGTGGGAGTTGATAAATATAAATCATAGTCATTTTCACCCTGTGGAATATTAGTACAGGAATGGTATCAGTGTCAATGTAAATCACATTTCATAGAAACAATTCTTAAAACATTGATTACCTCATCTAAGTCAGGTGTTTTAGGGGAATGGCTCACCTCAAAGCTGGTGGGGGTGGGGCGAGATCGTCACGCACAGGTTGTTGTTGTGTTGTTTCTTCGGTCCACCTCTCCCCCATCAATTTTGATATCATCTCTCTGTGGTATTGTAATTCTTCTTGAAAATTGGATAATTATTCTTGAAGCTTTTCCATTTTTGCATTTTTCCCCCTCTTGTTTTTGATTTGGAAAATATGTTCAGGGTCTCACCCCAAAACCCACACCTCTGACACAGCCATACTTTTCTGGCTCCTTCAAGGCTGCTGAAATTATGTCTGCATCTGGTGTGGTTGTTATTGATTCTTATGAATATTTCAAATAGAAAATATAGAAAAATATGTAGTTATTGTAATGTAATAGTGATTTAATGAAAATAAAATTTATATTATGTCATACTTACACATGTTTCGCACACTTTTTGAGTGTTTTTATCTATCAATATCCCCTATTTATTTACATGGGCCTCCTTCCATAGCACATGGAATGGGATGGATATGGCTTTCAATTTTGATTCATCAATCTGCATATAAATAGAGAAATATGGTTATGGTGTTTTTTTATGTCACATAATTTTAGTAGCGTAGATTTAAAAGATGTATTAATTTTTTTCTCAAGTTCAGCATAACCCATCCTTGCTTTACGGTAAGGGCACAATGGTTCTGTTGCTCATTTTTTATTTTCATTACTCAGTAGTTGTTTCATAAATAAAAAACTGTCAATCAGACTAGTGAATACAAGATAATGTCAAACAACGTATTACCCCACACAATGTACCTGAAATGTATGCTCCCCACAAAGGTTGATAAATCATCCCACACTCCTTGGGACATCAAGTGTGTGTAAAGAGGAGGTGGGTGCAGCTTGATTTTCCCTTCTGCATCTTTAAGATGACATTTCAATAAAATTGTGCAAAAACCTCTATGAATCCTTCCTGCAACTCTTAATACATATTCCTTGTGCGAGGCATCTACTATAAATGCATTCTATAATGGATGATGATGATTAATTCAATGTTTTGGTATTTTATTTTATTTTAATAAATAAAAAAATGATATCATAATATTACCTTAATCTCTTACCATATTAGTGTCTTCAGCCTGGTGACAACATGGTTCCATGACTTTACATCAATCGGCACGTGTTACCGAGTGACGATTCCAATGTAGCTACTAAAGATTTCTCTATTGGGGTTAACATGTTGGCCTTACTTATTCCATCCCACCTCAAATTTAATGCCTTTTTATTTTTCCTTAAGGATATTGGCTAACACTGTAAAACTACGACGCTCTTGTTTTTTTGGGATTTCGGGGTTTCATTTCCTACCATTTCCTCAGAAGTAGCATCAATATCTTCCCCCAGAGCACTAGCATCGACAATGGGACTAGAAGCAATAGGTTAAGAAACCTGTTGTACCTCAGCACTGGGACCAGCAACAACAGGTTGAGAAACCTGTTGTTTCTCTGTAGTGGGACCACCAACTGCTAGTTGAGACACCTTTTGTGCCTCGGGATTGGGCACATCAATAGGTGCAGAATTCATTAACTGCAGAAGTGGTTTAATATTTAATTTAGATTACTTAAAAATATAAGTGAATAGATAATAACATTACGTAACACAATGTATGTTACAATAAATAAATAACCTGAATATTGTACTCTCTTTTTTTCATTAAATCTTGAAGAGATTTGACTCCTGTATCGACTATGTAAATTCCATAATTGTGGTCTCCTCTGATATACAAAACGCCGCCTACATTGGGACCACTGCGAAATGATTGTGAAGTACCTATAAAAGGGTCAACCACTGTAGAACTTTCATCTGACCCTTCAGATATTTTGGTCGATAACAGAACAATTGACCAATTTCGGTTTGCGGGGTCTGGAACATAAAATACTTGTACTGTCTGTGATGCCATTATAAATGGTTCATATTTCTCCCCTTCCTTATTGAAATCAACTTTCATGAATCCTAATTCATCTATTTTAACAGAACTCATGTTATGAACCCACTTGCATTAAAAAATCTACACATTGAATTTTGTATAATCCAACTCCCATATTTGTTTGATGATGCCAAAGTATGAAATATTTGTATAAATTGGATTTTTTTCCTTATCACCGGAAACATGCTTCGCCTTAGCCACAAGTGTAACCCCACTATTCTGCATGGTATTGTCTTTATCATGTTCATTAGTACAGAATGTATAATTGTTAACTGCATAAGCATTGTAAGATAATACGTACACACATTCTCCTTCGACCATCCATCGAAGTTGTTCTGAAATTGAGTCTGTATTTTCATCTAACTAATTAATAATATGGTCTTGAAACCATCTTATAAACTGTTGATTATGTGTATATGATATCCATTTTTCATCCCTAGAAGGATTCAATAGCCTAAGAATTTCTTTTTGGCTTTGAACATATGGGTCAATGCCGAAACTGTTATGCAAAACGTAAAGGTGGGCCTGCTCCTGATCTGTAATATTGATTGTGACAACCTCTCTTCCATAAATTCCTTCACCCTCAAGATGCTAAGTGTGATGAGATTTCAGTAGGCCAATGATTTCCACACCAGACAGGTATTTGGTATAAAATTTAATAGCTTCCTCAACAATATATTGCTCTGCAATACAACCCTCTGGCCAACTTCGGTTTTTGACATACCCATTAAAAATCTTAATATACCGTTCAATGGGGTACATCCATCTATAATGTATAGGACCACATAGTCGAATCTCTCTTAACAAATGAACCATTAAATGAACCATCATATCGAAAAATGTCGGCGGGAAGAACAATTCCAATTCACATAATATGACGAAAATTTCTCTTTCCATAGTTGGCAATTTCACCTGGTCTATAATTTTGCTGCATATAGCTTTAAATAAGAAATAGCGCTTCGTTAATGTCTGGAGAACATTCATGGGAAAAATGCAATGTAGATCTATAGGAATTAGATCTTGCATCAAAACATAGAAGTCATGTGATTTTAGAACCTTTATTTTTAAATCTTTCATTGACACGATGTTGTTGATATTTGATGAGTACCCCTCTGGAAACATTATGTCATTAAAGAAGTTGGAAAACTGATATCTCTCCTTCCTGGAAAGAGTGTAAGCAGCAGGAGGATGAAATGTTTGTTTTTCAACCTTCACTGGTGCCAACTCTTCTTGTATTCCCATCTCAACCATGTCCAATATAGCCTTAATTCCATCCTTTGTTTTACCGGGTGAATTTACCAACGTGCTGATGACACTACCACATACATTTTTTTCAACATTCATAACATCAAGAAAATGTCTAACATACAGACAATTCCAGTATGGTAATTAAAAAAACTGATCTCTTTTTCCAACCAGTTTTCTTAAGGTTTATCGAAAACAGTTTACCAAACGTAGTGTCCAAATATTTTACTTTCTCAAACAATTGATCACCTGATAGTGGAGACGGTGTTGTACATTCCTCTAAACTTCTGACGAATGATGTCATCCATGATCGGTACTTATGTCATCGGGGTAGAAATCTGTGATGTCCTAGAATCACTGTTTTTTATGAATGTTTCAACCTAATTGACTGTGTACCTTGTTCGCAAATGGGTCAACCTTGATTTCCTTTAATGCTATATCCTGACAAATTTCCATAAGAAGCAATGTCATTTATCGTCCCGTACAACATGGATTTCAAAGTGAATTGTTCATTTTTATAAGCATCATACAGCGTAACACCTGAATCCCAAAATATTTTCAAATCCTCGATCAATGGGGCCAAATAAACATCAATATCATTACTCGTTTGTTTTTGTCCTGATATAAGAAAAGATAACATGATGTTTTTTTTCATGCCTAACCACGGTGGTAAGTTATAATTTACCAACATAACCGGTCATGTACTGTGACTACTACTTTAAAAACCAAAAGGATTCACCCCATCCGTAGATAACGCCAAACGAAGGTTTCTCATCTAGTTCCCAAATTCAGGATACTCGTGATCAATTCTCTTCCACTGAGGAGAGTCTGCCGGGTGACGTAGTTTCCCATATTTAATTCTTGTATCTGCATGCCATTTCAATTGTCCTGCAGTATCCTCACTTCCATATAGGCTTTTAAACCTAGGAATTATTGGAAAGTACCGTAAAACTTTCATAGGACTAGAATCATCTTTCTTGTATCGGGAAGCACCACACTTTGTGCATTCTTTATGTGAATTTTAGTCCTTTCGAAACAATATACAGTCATTCAAGAAAGCATGTATTCTTTTAGAGATCATACCCATTGATCGTAGCATTCGTTAGGCATCATATGTTTGGCTTGGGAGTTCATTATCTTCTGGGAGCATTTCATTCAGGAGAGAAAGTAGTTCTATAAAACTGGTGTCACTCCACCCATTGCCTGCATTCATATTATATAGATTCAATACAGCTGACAATGCTGTATATTTAGTGGAACCAGCTTACAATAGCGTTTTTGCAGAAATCATTAACTTCTCAAACAATTTTGGGCAATCACAATGTTCATCTTCAACTGTCCTTGCCATTTCCTCAATACTATTTTCATCATTGTTTGCATTTGTAATCACACCCTCCATACGATCGTCTTCACTGTTCATGCTTCTAATCGTATTATATGATCTATAAAATGTTGTGTTCTCTGAGTCACTACCTACATTGTTTTTCCCCATGTTTATTCCAATATGTATAACTTAGAACTATTCCATGACAGATCAGGTGTTCTTCCAACTCCTCTGGACTAATTTTT
This sequence comes from Viscum album, assembly GCA_963277665.1. NCBI lineage: Eukaryota > Viridiplantae > Streptophyta > Magnoliopsida > Santalales > Viscaceae > Viscum > Viscum album. Next base: position 1,389,126,914 of record OY728139.1, on the reverse strand, counting down.
CTTGAATAACAATAGTGTAAACACGGAAAAAGGATTTGAGAAGGGTCACATTCATGATCTTCTACAAACTTGATGAACTCTTTCACTCCATCTTCATACTCTTTTGTCAACCGATTGGCATTCATCCATTCTTTATTCATATTCATCATCTTTATGGGTTCGATCTCAAGAAAATGACTAATATTATTCTTTAATTAATTAGGTAACATTGTATGAGTTTTATAAAAACAAATCATGGTACAAATGCCTTTAGACACATGTGAAATCCAAATACATGGTGTGTCCAATAGGTTGAACATCTTGTATGTATAAGATACCTGATTTAATCAGACATATATCAAATTAATTCAATGTTAGTCATACAAAGACTGAATGATGCCTTTGAAAATACATGACATTTAGAACAACTTGATCTAAAGGCATGTACATTAGATACATATTGAGTCACCTCACCAGCTATGCATGTCATTTTTGTGTAATACACGGTGTGTAGTCCTTACATGACCACTAGGGGTGTATAGTCTATACACATCAAGTCTCTATGGTATCAATACATGGTTTGGGTGATGTAAAACACATGTCATCCTGGGGTGTTCATCCATAAGTCAAGTATAAGTATATTACCAATTTACATATTCAAATGTTCAACAATAACCAACCAAAATTCAATTCATTTAGTGCGCAAACAAGGACCACCAATGGCCATTATTTTCAGTGGGGTGTTTAGCCAGTACATTTCACATTATAACCATCAATATCCAATAGTAATAACATGAGAACAAGAGGAAACCAATGAGTAACAGGAGAAAATAGTAATAAATATGATGCTATCTCAATGTACTCAAGGTGATGATAAGATGTTGGTCAAGATCAACTATGGGTTGGAAGTACACTAATATTTAATTGAAAAAAACTACTAAAAAGCTATCCAGAAAAGGATGAAATATATTATTCATCAAGTCCATTAATACAACCAATGCATTAGCTAAACCAAATATCATCGCTATTAATTAATACAGGCCATAAATTCTCCTAAAAGCAGTCCATGTTTGGTCCATCGATGTCCAACTCATCTAATGGTATCCTAATGTCAAATCTATCATGGAGAAGGTCCTATAACCTCATAGATGATCAATGTGACTATCAATTCATGGATGAAGATACATATTCATGACTCTCATCAGGTTCAATCTCCAATAGTCTAACAAAATAATAAATACCAATCAACCGTCTATTTTAGAGAACTATAAAACCCCATGGTAATGTACTATGTCATATGAAACCATTATATTCTATATAATCAAATTTTAATTCAAACAACGGATGCTCTTTTGGTGTTATTTTAGAAATTGTGATAGAAACTGTATTTTCTCACAAAACTAACTAGATTATAATGTTTATATCTTTATTAAGAAATAAATTCGATACCTCATCAGTGAAAACATCATAAAAATGTACTACCGTTGGGGAAAAAGAATCCTATAGAATTCTAGAAACATCTACAATATGCCTGACTATTTGAGCCTTGAGAATATACAATATAGATTGAATTGGTTCTACATGACTAGATAGAAGATTCCTCTCATCCAAGTGATAATAAATCTATCTATTTTGGTGTTTAAACGGTAAATCATATCTGGGAACAAATGATTTTTGATTTTTATAAAACATACTAATCCATAACAAAACTCTAATAAACTATTATCATATAAAGCATGGGTGGTTCACAAAATAAATGATAACCACCAATATCTAGAGATCATTCCTTGCAACATATTATATTCTTGGACTATAATAACAATAGTGTGTCGATGGTGATAACATTATCCAATATTTACACCACCAAGCCTAAAACTTTTATAAAAAGAGTGAAAAAAAGGAATGTGATACTCTTTTATAAAAAATAAAATAACGGGTAGATGATATAGGAATTATACCATTGACAGTAGATGATCAAGAATCCACAATATCCATAGTAGACTAAATAACACGCATATGACTAGCCCCTAAACCCTAGGCTGGAGCTAGACTCCCTTTGTTATATACTATTCCTTATATTGTCATCCCGGCATGGTGGTACAACATCCCCTCTCTTGACTGAAAAATCCAATGGGACTCTAGATACCTATTATCATATGAGTGTTTGAGTCCTTCCCAATCTCTGGTTCCATTCATGTTACCCTACAAAGGCTCTATTGTTGCATGACCCTAGAAAACCACATTAGGTGGATGAATCTTTTATAAGCATGACACCTCAATCGCAACACCATACAAACCTAACAATCAAAATTTAATATTTTATAGAGCATCCATTATTCAATTTTGTTTGTTAATTCATGGGTTATCACAAAAGTTTTATCATCCTGGGGTGCTCATTCATAATTCAAGTATACGTGTATTACCAATTATATATTCCAATGTTCAATAAGAACCAACCAACATTCAATTTATTTAGTGCGCAAACAAGGACCACACAAGGCCACGATTTTCAGCGGGGCGTTTAGCCCGTACATTTCACATTATAAACATCAATATCAAACCATAATAAAATGCGAACAAGAAGAAACCAATCAGTAACTGTAAAAAACTCACCACGAAGGTGTCGTTAAGAACACGGCAGAGGTGCGTACGTGGCATAGGAGAGGCGCACAACAGAGGATATTTCCAACTGAAAAGAAAACATTAAATAGGGGAAACCCATGAGAATAAAATAATCTAAAACCGAGTACACCATTTACCCCATCCCACAAACCCCAAAAGACAATTCCTGAAAATAAATTTAAATTTATTGATAGAAATCACTATCTGATGACTAATTTTTATTCAAACCATAGGTGCAATCAAATCCAAATAGGAATCAGAAGGATCAAATACCTCGAGAAAAGAAATCCAACCATAATAGTGATCAACCATAGAATAATGTAAACTAGATGGAACATAGGATGGGGAGTAAGCCATCACATAATAACTCTAAGAAATTGCTGTGGTGAAAAAATCCCAACATCTTATTAGTATTTTTTGTGCGATATGTTATACTCAACACCCGATGTAAGGGAGTGTGATTTTCCTATATTCTCAACAATTACCTTACTATATTATGTTATCCTCTATAAAGGTGTATTTTAATTTATCTATAATGGGGAATTACCTCCCATCCATAAATTTAATTAGGAAAATTTTTATAAGTAATCCGTTATTCACATTCATATTTATATTAAAAAACATGAAGAAAAACGTCTCATATGTCCAATTATAGATGTATAATTTCATTCAACGAAATAAAATTCTCAATTATCATTCTATATAACATGCAGTAGACGGTGTTCCCTTTCAACCAATTATAGATCATTTCAATTCATTTAATTAATTTATTCAATTAAAATAAATCCATCATGTAAAATTCACTCCTCATTATTATTACACATTCAATTTTACCAGGAATGGAAAATTCACTAATAAGACTCAAAGGGTCTTCAAAATGGGCCATAATCAACAAGGAAATTTCTTCCATGTAAATTCCATTAAGAATCTAGGCCAAACACCTATAATTTGTCTTCAATTCCATTTATATACCCTTGTATCAAGGGAAACCTCATTTAAAATATTTTACATGAGCTAAATAGGTGTTCAGGGCAGTTAATAATTTGATATTAAAGGGATAATTTTACTTGGCACACTCTAGGGGTGTACATAAAAGAGTTAAAGAGCATCTAACCCATGAAAAAAGATTCAATAGGTGTTTATTGAGGTGCAAGGATTAAATAAAGAAGTCAATAATATCATTAATCCATTGAATCTTCCAATAAAACCTTAAATCAGGATTTTACATGTTCAATTCAAGCGGTAGAAAAAAAATTACCTGAAAATGAATATCAATAATTATAGTGGCGGCGGCGGCTACATGATGGTGGGGGCAGAAGAGGTGGAGGCAGTTGCGGCAGTAGAGACAGCGACGGTCGCGGCAGCGGGGGTGGAGGCGGCAGATGCAGCAGCAGTCGTGGTAGTGGAGGCGGGGGCGGGGGTGGAGGCAGCGGCAGTGGAAGAGAAAGAGGAGGACGAGGAGGAGGAAGGAGGAGGATGAGGAGGACGAGGGGGCGGCAACGAGGGGCCTGGTTCAGCTTTCGCGAGAGCTAGACCGCGTGCAAGTAAGGATGGCCTGTTAGGGTTATTAAATAAAAACTGACGGAACCTTTATCAGCGCTCGTTAAAAGGGCTGATAAAGGTATGTTTTATCAGCGCTAAAATAATAGCGCTGATAATAAATTCATTTATCAGTGCTTTTTTAGTGCTGATAAAGTGGTATGCCTTTATCAGTGCTTTTAGATAGCGCTGATAAAGGCATACCCCTTTATCAGTTCTTTTTGTTTAGCGCTGATAATGGGTAGTGCTTCCCTAGCCCTATTTTACGGTAGTGAGGTATTTGAGCTTTAAGTGATCATAGGAATGAAAAATATAGTTTAATGTTCAGAAAGATGATAGTAGAATAAATCCTAAGTCATCATTGAGCCTCATTGAGACTTAACTAAAATAGAGGAGTAATTTTTTTCCCAATTGTTGGAAGATTTTGATAAGCTTACTTGAAGTAATATTCTAGAGGGATATTTTTAGGATCATGGAGTTTTATCAAGACACTATAATTATATTTAAGATAATTTCAAACTCCAAAAGTTCTCTCATTGTAGGTTTTGACTTAGATAGTTCACTTCATCCTTAACAGATCAACAACTATAAGAATATCAACATATATGGTAGACCACAAAAATTTCAAAAACTTATGATAGATGTAGTGAAATTTAGTCCACGGGCATGGTAAATAGTGTACCATCATATATGGTTGAGTTATTATAATTCTCAACTTAACAGAGAAGTTAATTCATGGATGATCACAAATGTCAAAGGTTGGTGGAAACTATTTAACACGAAATGATCCTCTATAAAAGGAGGTCGGAACAACTGCTGAGAGATAAAAAATACAATGAATAGTAATTGGTAATATTATTCCCAAACTAAATTATTAAAAATCATAATGTAGGATTTCCATGCTACAATGTTAGTAGAACTTATACTTCCAGTAATACGAAATATTTCCAATTTTCTCCTATGGATCTAGGATTTAATCTTGGACCACATAAAAAGTGTTCCTTTTTGTTTCCTATTTTGAATTATTGCTTGTTTTTATGTATGATTTATTTTTCTAGAAGTTGTTAGGGTTCTTAATTTCATGATATTTTAGCTATAAAATACATAGGTTGAATATATAATAGTTTTAAATTCTATTCTGCTGAAAAATAGTGGATACAAACTTCTGATGAATTCCATGTTCAATGAAATAAAATTTCATATCGGGTTTTTAGGTGTAGGCATAAAAGTGTTTTTTATTCCCCAACAATATCCACATAAATATTTGTCGCATATATGTTGCGGGGGGATTTTTATAATTTTTATAGAGAATGAAAATAAGTAGATGGATCCATGATTCCATCATAGGTCAGAATATTTTATCTAAATGCAGATCATTTGACTAAGAGGATTTTACCTAAACCAATATCTAGTGTAAATGAAAGGGTATCACTAATGATACACCACAAATTATTTGAGGGGAAATTAATAAGAGGTATTTTTCAAGAATTCCACTTCAATTTATTTATTATTTTCCTATGAAGGTAGTATAGTGTGCACCCTAGGTTCGGTTTCGAGGAGGCCACTTACACTAACTATCCTCCAATTGTTTATATTTATAAACTAGAAAATATAATATTGATGATAAATACCAATATAGTGGATGGAGTTTAAAATTAATTTGATATTAAGATATAAAAATAAAAAACATAATGAATATTAGATATAAAGAACTTAATAAAGAAGAAACTATTGTTCTTAGGGGATCACGGGGAAGCAATCATTATTCCTCAGAAAAATTGTCTCATCATTCTACTCAATGTAGTGATTAAAATATATCACGATACACCCTACCATTAAAAATGTTTCTACACTACACCAAGATATATTCATTTAGGTTAATTCTCTCTCAAAATATGTTAAGGAGATCTCTTCACCACACATCAGCATAGAAATTCTACTCCATTGTATGAAATATTGTTGTAATGGGGAGAGGAATATAAATAAAAATGAAGAGGATGTTAGTGATAGGGAAAAATTACAATCAAATATTCTAATCAGTTTAACCACAACTAAAATATTTTATTAAAATGATGAGTATACATTTATTTTTAATAAACTCAAGCATCACTGCTTCCCCCTCAAATTTAAGTGAGGGTTAGTTCTCTATTTTCATTGATTTGACAAGAAGCACGATGGGAGATAAAATAATTAGAAAAGGTAATGAGATAATTATAGGAATAAGAACTAATATATATTAAATGTGTATAATACTATTATAGAAAATACCCTTCAAATCTACTAAAAAAGATGAGATAAAGTTGATAAATATTTTGAATTGAGAGTGGGTACAAATTTATATGTAGGGGTGAATATTTTGGATCTAGTTGTTTCCTCCTAAAGTTCACTCATGGTTAGTAATATTAAACTGAATAAATGGAAGAAGTTTTCTGCTGTAAATTATTTCCCATATGACTTGTGCATGTACCGATAAAATTTTTCATTCTTTTGAAAAGTTGATCCTTTGTTATAATAGTTTTACAAAAAAAAAATATTTCTTTCTAGGATCACTTTTTTTTATTTCCCATTTCTAGTTTCCATGACATTATGTCCTTGATATAGGCACAATCACATGAGACTACCTCTATGTAAATTGTTTCATTAGATGTTTTCTTTCTCTATGTAAAATTTTAGATTAATTTAGTAATTAAATTAAGATAAGTTATCCCATATTGAAACTTCATCCAATATGGTTATAGATTTTGAGACCTAACTTGTGATATTGGTTTGAGAATCAAATATTTTGATTAAACTATTGGTCCAGTTGAATGAAATGTAACCCAAAAAATATAGAATCCTAAAAAATGAGTTTTTTTAATTTTGATCAGAGAAGAAAAAATTATGGTTGAAATATAAAAATTAATTAAAATAATTAATATTCTAAAAAGAGTCCATTTTCATTATTAAAAAAATAGATACTTATAAAATCATAAAATGTTACAATTTCTAATAAAATAACAATTTGGGGGATTAAATCATTAAAATTATAAGTAAAATTATTGAATATATTTTCTCTATCAATCCACTCTCTAAAACATTCAACTCCTATAAAATAATATATACTAAAGTCAAAATAACCTTCCCAAAGCATAGATGACAAAAATATTCAATTATAATATAAAAATAATATATCATTCCTCCAATATCGATCAAATTTATTTAAATCCTCAAAAATAATAAAAATACATTCAATATAATTTTAATATTCTTGTTCTTGTAAAACTGATCCCCTTGAGAAACTATTTATCTCCCACTAAATATTTTTATCTGGATTTTCCTCATTCTCAACAACATGTGTGATCTACGTAGGTTTTCTATCCACCCTGTATCAACACATCCTAGATTCAGAAAAAATTCCAATAATGTAGTATTTGACATGATTTATTTTGAGGTTGATCATTGGAAGGTTTCAAATGTAAAAACAGTAGAGATAGGACTGGGACGGTTAAGAATTAAAGTTATGTAAATGCATGAAAATAGTTTTCAGATAAAATGGTGTGCTCCTCACTCAGCTCAAGAAATGAATCACCTACAAACACCTTTTTATATTCCTAGTATGTTCATTATTTATCATTTTAGAATCAATAATAAATTTATTCCCTCTTTAACCCCATTTGTATCATGGTTTTATTATGAATTTAGATACGTAATTTCTCTTCAAAATCATATTTTTTAGGAGAAGTGACGCAATTATTGATCTTAAACTATTGTTGAACTCTTGAACATTATTTGTAATTATATTTAGGCCAACCATACATATTTACATTATGAAATTTATTCCTATAAATAAGAAATTAATATATCAACACTTTCAATTCATCTCAAACAAATTCTTTAAATCTATACAACACAACCAAACCCCCACCCACACATTTTCATTCAATAATAATCATGCATTTAACTTATATAGATTTTTATATAGGGAAAAATTGATTTTATTGAGGATTTATAAGAAGTAATTTTATGGATAATTGGGGATTAATAGTGGTAATATGTAAAGGTCGGAAAAAATATGAGTTGAATGAAAAAAGGCTAGAAAAGTGGCTTGTCGATCATACTTGACAGATCCTATGAACTCAAACAGATTTAAAAAAGGTAAATAAAACATGTTATGGATCAAAAAAACATGTCTCAAGACTCAAAATAAAAATATGATGTAAATAAGGTGTCAAAATGGTTTATAAAACTCTCAGTTTGGGCCATATTTTTAATTTGGACAATACTAGTGAACATAAGTTTCATAATCAATCTCATAAAATAAATATATTGGTAATCAAGAAATAAAATTCATTTAGTAATAATTTATATCCTCAAATATTCAAATCATGTGATCTGAAAAAAACACTAAAATGGTCTGAATTTTCAAAAGTATTCGATTTATGCTCAAAATCCTTAAAATCAGACCAATAGTAAAAAGAAAAACATGAAAAGGATCAAAAAATAAAATAAACAAGGAAGAATACCAAAAAAACCATTAAAACAGTTTGATATCCATCCCCTACATGTATTTCATTTGCTACCATCATTTTTGTTCAAATAAAATAAATAAATTTTTGCAAATAAAATTTCAATTGGGAATAAAAAAATAAAGAAATGGAGAGACACAAGATGATTTATTTTTTAGTGTCAGGATTGAGTTAAACTATTAGATGATACAACATAATAACTACATGAATGAAAGAGAAAAAAAACATTAGAAAAATAAATAAATAATGATAAAAGGGAAAGAAAATACATAATTGTTGTTTTAGACCCCTCATGTGGGTTATAGGTTTTCATTGTCCCTACTCTTGGGGTTTCACTCTCACGGAACCTAAGAGACATGTAATGGGTTCCCTATTCCTAGAATACTAAAGAATTTGTTTGGTTGAATAAAATAGGGGTGGTTTTACCTTATATATTAAAAATTATAAAAAACATCATTTTAAAGAAAGTAATATTAGAAATTGATCTCTTCTAGGAAGGTCATTGAAAAATCAATGTAAATAGGCGTGTCTTTAATATATTCTTCCAAATCATGAGATATGTATATACTATCTTATTTTATATTATTTAATATGGGATAATCGCATATATTTTCATCTTCTACAATGTCCAACCAATACTCTTCCAAATCATATTTATCTCCCACATGTATATCACTTAGAATATATTTTTCAAAAACCTACTTTAAAAGAGTTCAATAAAAGTCAAATGGATCTTTGAGTATATTTTTCTTTTTATTTTTGAGTTATTTAGCTTGAATAATTAATGGGGTTTCTTTTTGCACCATTGGATCCATTTTTCCTCTAACCACTACTCTTTGGACGCACATACATATTCACCTATCCATTTCATTTTTTCTCCATGTTTTTTATTTTTCATTTAATTCCTTAAATATATTATTTTTTATAATTCTAAAATTCTTATATTACCAAATATTAATTATTCCATACATAATTATCGAAATTTGAATACATCATAGATGAAGTTATTTATTTTACTTTTGAAATTTAATAATTTTTGCATTTTTTGTGAAAAATTGTATATGAAAATATTGTTACTCCTTGAAAATAATGAAAAATTGATAAGCATTATTTTTAATGAATCCTACTTCCAAATTTCTCTTATTTTCCTAAGAATAAAAAATAATATTTAACCAAGGTTCAGTATCTAGGAGTCCACTTACACTAACTATTATCCTATTATCGTTATTTATAAACTAACTATTATAATACTAAATATAAATAATATTATATTTGAGGGTTTTTCATAATGAATTTGATTTTAAAATATTTAAATAAAAAATACAATGAAAATAATATATAAAGAAATTTTAAAAGAATAAACTATTTTTATTAAGGTTTCATGGTGAAGAAATCATTGTTCTTTAAAAATCATCTGGTCATTCTATTCAATTTAGTGATACAAATATATCATAGGAAACCCTCCCATTTTAAATTTTACCACCCCACGCCTAGATATCTACATATAGGGTAACAATATATTAAAAAATGGTAGATATTTTTCTTCTACACACATTAACATAAAAATTATACTTTGTCATATGAAACATTGTAATGATAAAGAAGTGAATTATAAATTAATATGAAGAGGAATTTATTGGTTGAGAAAAGGGTATAATCTCCAACCCAAATTAATTTAACCATTATTTAAATCATATAATAAAATTATTAGAATACATTGAAGTGAAAGAAACTCAAGCATCACCACTTCCCCCCTCTAATAATTGTGAGGGTTAATTATCTATTTTGATGGAATTGAGAAGAAGTGCATCGGGATAAAAAATAGTAGAAATGAAAATGTTATAATGACAGGAATAAAAATATATATATATATATATATCAAATATATATAATACTATTATGTAAAAAACCCCTAAATTATACTGAAAATGGAGAAACAAATTTTCCAACTCATTAAAAAGGAGAGTTGGTAAACATTTTTAGGGAGATGGGTGAAACATTTAGATCTATATTTTCATTATAATGATTAAAAATGATAGGCATATTAATTGGAATAATTGGAAAAATAATTCTTCTGAATATTTGTGCCCCTATGTCTTGTTCATTTACCTACCAAATTTTAGATTTGTTTGAAAATTTTCTCTTATGTTATTATAGATTTACTCTAATTTTTTTCTGGGATGACTCTTTGTATTCCACACAACCAGTATCCAATGAATTAACTACCTTGATATAGGTATAATAACATGGTTTCATAATTATTTGAATGTTTTCATAAGATTTTATCTTTCTCTATATAAAAATTTAGATCAATTTGGTTGTTACTTTATGAGAAATGCTCCCATCAAAAAAATTCATCCAATCATGGATCATATTCCAAATAAAAACTTGTATGCTTGATTTGGGCCTCAAATATTTGGATTCATCTCTTGGAATTATTTAATGAAATTTATCACAAAGAACATAAATACTATAAATATGAATTTTTTAATTTGGATCACTGAAGAGAAAATTATGGTTGAAGTAAAAACAGTCTTTAAAAAATTAAAATTTCAAAAAAATGATATTTCTATAACAATTCTAAAAATACATCTAAAACCATAAAATGTGAATATTACAAATAAAATAAAACTATTTTGAGATTAAATCATTGAAATTAAAATTTTAATTATTCAAAATATTTGTTCTTTCAACGTTGAATGATGGACACAATTCCATATAGCATAATTTCATGTTATTAGGACTAGATTTCCTACATCTATATTTTCATTATCATGATTATGCTGATGAAAAAAATAATGTCGATCCCTCTAATCTCACTTGAGTGATGATCAGTGTGAGAAAACTGTGATAAATAAAAAAAAATTATGAATCACATGAGACTACATGGTAAGGAATAGATGAAGGGAATTTATGTTTTGATGAAATTCAGAATATACAATATAGTTTTGACCCTCTTACAGTGAGGAAAATATTATAGTGATGAAAATAAATTATTGATCCTAGCATAAAAGATACATACATCACTACATATCCTATAAAAAAGAATCAATCCACACATAGTTCTTATATATGGTGTTATTTTCTATTTTTAACCTCAGTGTAGGTTGCTAGGAACTAAGAGTCATACATTAGGGATCATTACATGGATTTGGATATCATATAAGGGAGATGGGAAAAATAATATATATTGGCCTAAATATATTAAGGACCCACAATATTTGACCTTTTATATGTAGTTTAATGTTATATGAGAAGGAAAAAAGGGGCACCTTTTCTTTTACACCGGCTAGAAAATGAGGGGGAAACAATTATTAAGATCCCCACAAAGAGCTAGCTCCCATGTGGGGGGGTAAATAATTCTTCCTTATTGTTTGTAAATTAAAAGAAACCGCTTACAAAAGATAGGCCACTCTGATCATTTTAAACTCATATAGGATATACTCAACATTGTGTAGTATAAATTCACGTGACAATAACAAATTCATAGAAGATTACTGTTTTTCGGAATAGACTGGGCTATGAATTTTAACATCATGCAATAGGGAAGAGATTTCATAAAATATAAACTCATGAATTCAAAACTATTATATTACCAAATATATTAATTGATGTGTATAAACACTTCTCACCATCCCTAGTCATATGAGGTTGGGTAATCTAAACAATGTGTTGAATAAAAAAAGATTTGTATTAGGGAAAATCCATAGCTAGTTTTAATATATCTAATCACATATACCACTATGTACCATAAATATACAATAATCATGTTATATATAGTTTTTAAGTTGTACTTAGAGAAATATAGGTCATAGACAGGGGAGAAAAGTGGGTGCCACCTCATTTCAACGCCATTAGTCAGAAAAGATATTGAAGAAAATACCTAGAACACTATGGTTCAAGGGAATTTTTTATTGGGATTAAAAATCAGGACTAGGATATGAGATCTTGGAATTACTCTATGTACTGTTAATATAATAATCAAGACATGTTTAGTTATTAGAAAATAGTCCATATGCAGATGAAACACTTTCATAGGTACAAGGGAGTTTTCAATCACAGTCTACGTGAGCCATAGTGTCTGGGTTGGGTAACATTTCCATAGCTATTGAATCTTCTAGGGGTCGATAAATAACCCCATGTAGATATATTTCTTAAAACAAGGGTGAACAACTTTAACATAGGATTAGGGATGAAGGATTCCATGATGAAGGCGTCTAAATAGATCTTACTCATATATGGGATATAACATATTCAATAATATATTCCAAGGATGAATCTTCGCTTTTGGGTTTCTATGTATATCTAGCTTGTATGTAGAATGGAGAAATTTTATCAAGCAGTTCCACACATTATAGAGGGATTTTTATTTTCTTAAAAATGTGGTTGGGTCCATTACGGGAGATTTTGGAATCAATATATATCCTGTGAGGTCAAGAATCAAGCCACATGTGGTTTTTATTGATTATTAGTGTAAGTGGCCATTGGTAAAGAACCAATGTGAGTGAAGAGGAATCAAACATTAAGTTATAGTAATTTTTATTCTTTTGTTTAATATATTAAATAAACTAAAACACATTGGTTGATATATGAATACAGAGTAAAAAATATTATAAATAAAAGAAAAACTCTCAGTGGGATAGATCCCAATGTATGTGGCACTCTTTCTCAGTATAGGTCCATGGGAAAATGTACACCGAAGGATAATATATAGATATGGATTAAAAATAAAAGTTATTCATCCTTCCTTCTCCATGGAAACTCAGATAAGGATCAATGTGCTATTAAAGTTCTTACAAAGACCCATATCTTTTGTAAAATAACTAGGCCATGATTGGTTAGCCCCTAAAAGTATTTTAATGTCATATCATGTGGAACCAAATGTCATATCTTTAAACATCATGTCAGAGGGACTAATTTTTCATTCAGTTTATATCCATTAAATAAATACATTTTTATCTAGGGTCTATAAATAGATATAACTCAGGCATAAAATTTAACGGATTCAGATCAATTGTGGAGATAACCCCATCATAGATGAAGGAGTTCAAACGCAGAGATAATTTGTGTTCACAACAAGATTATATAGTTGGGCCTAGGATAGGATGCAATTATATCACTAAATATTTTGAAATATCTAGAATCAAGATACAAGTGGTTCTTGTACGGTTCCTCCTCTACATTGGTAAGACACAAATATCAGGGGTATTATTCATTGTTTAACTTTATAGTTGTACCCAATATTAGAGATTTTGGTTTCACTATGTATCCTGATGTAATAGGAATCAATCCACACATAGTTCTTGTAGATAAATTACCTATATAGATATAGCTCATATATAGCGGAAAGTGGAATTTTTTTTAGTGAAACATGATTGAAGAAATATACAATGAACCAAGAATTACTATAGGGATCCGACTCTCATGTATGGGATTCGGTGGTATAAAATGGGCCACTCTGTTTAGTTTAAATTCAGATGAGGTGGAATTGTGGTAGTATTTATTTTGGGATTGTAATTCTCAAACCAATGTGAATTATATTTTAGGTTAATGTGATGAGGACCTCTACGACACAATATAACATAATTCAATAGGTATTATGCACTATATAGTTTAATATAATGGAATGGATACCTCCACCAAATAAATTAACATCTTGTATAAGTGACATTGGGACATTAAATTTCAGGTCATGCAATGAAGACATGAGTGTCATTCTGTTTAGGATCATGTGACATGGACCAAGACCATACAATTTAGCATTGAATGGTTATGAAATTTTGGACCAATATAAATTAATGAAATCTATTTCTTAAGATATATTCCATTAGTGGGGTTTTCATTTTTTCTATCCATTATATCCATGGATTAATCTCTATTTAAATATTCCTTGTGTATGATGTAAGGAATTTCCCATGTTGGTTTAATATTTGGAGGCTTCTTCCCTAGTATATTTGGGGTTCTGATAACTAATACTCGATATTTATATAGGAATACAAAAGGAGAAATTTCTAATTAAGACTCACACAATATGATTCTAATGGACTTCCAGACTGTGTAGTGTATGCAACCACTTCACATTCAGATTATCTATCTCATCTATCCAGTTCATGGATTGTTCATATTTTGAGAGCTTAACATATATAGAAATATAGGGTGAGGGTAGTTGTGACTATATTTATATTACCACCTATATTCCATAAATAAGAAAATATATGGTTTATTTCATGGAGGTATGAGTTATTGTCCGGTAATCCCATAGGGCATGCAGAAGCTTATCTAGCCAGGATTTCTTATCTTTATCTACCATCTTCTGGAGTATATTTTATGAAGTCTTAATAAAGATTTATATCTATCCATTTTTTCACTTCATGATAGTGAGATATGTTATTATAATCGATTTTATACTCCTAATATATCCTTTTAAACTCCAAGGTAACGAAATTGGTATCATTTTCCATTAATATTTTTGTGTAGTCACAAATCTAGATATATTGTTTAAATTCATAAAGATGATGATATAATTTTTTCCAAATTATATTAAGGGTATATCCTCATCCCATTTAGAGAATAATTATCTGGTAGTAATGATGTACATGATTTTCCTAGTTGTAGTTGGGGCCATGGCTCCATGACATCTATTCCCCATAGGTGAATGACCAAGATTACTTATCAGTATGAAAAAACTCTAGGGTTTGATGGGTTTATTTCAAATTTATTTTATAAAAATGACATTTAATTGTGAATTCCATAACAAGTTCCATCATTGTTGTCTAGAAATATATAATACTCCTGATTTGGTGGGATATCTTGGTCCCTGACTGATTAGTGCAGCGAGATACTGCAAGATCTTCTTGAACGATGGTGAGGGTTTCACCCCCTTCAATTCATATGGGGGTGACTCTATAAAAAAATAATTTTTAGGGGGTTTCTATTCATTTGGGACTTCATAGAGGATGAAGTTTTATATTTTTAATAAGATCTATTCTTTATTGGATTGGTTTGATGGGAATATCCTATTTTAGAGATAGTCCATTAAATGGAGAATCCATCCAATAATGCTATTAGTCAGTGATGATATTGACTCATTAATCTCTGAGGTAGTATTTATTACTTTAATTTCATCTATGTCACTGATGATGACTGAGGATACCATTACACTATGTGTGATATTAAAAATTTTCTCATCCTAGCTGGTACCAGATAGGGTCTTGACTATATTAGCTGGAGCATCATTATTGGAATTATTTGATCATGGGATATGATTTATTTTAATATAGAAAGGGAATTCTACCAGGAGTTCTCTTATGTAACCCTACCGTGGATTCAACACCTTCTTAATGGAATATTCACCATTAATATCCTTAATTACCATATCTATGTCACCTTTTACATTCAAATGGGACACATAAAGTTTTATGGATAACTATAATCTTGTAATGAGATATTGGTACTCTTCATTATTATTAGCGAAACCTTCAAATATAATTAAATAATACGGTAAAACCACATTGTATAGTGAGATGAAGATAAGGCCCAAACCAACTCTACTAAGCTTTAGGATTTCCATTATTTTCCCAAGCATAATTCAATTGGTTTTATAAAATTTAATCTCTTACGTATAAAGAGTGTTATTGATAGATAAAACATATTTTCTTAATATTTTACTATTTACTAGTTTCTTTATAATGTTTGGTGTGCTTTTAGAAAATCCTCAAATGCTTTCCCTTACAACAGCTTTTGTGATATAGAATAAATGTCAAACTATTTAAAGATAACCTTCCATTGAGCCAGTTCCCCATTAAATATTGGATGATTGATTATGTAACTGAGTGAATCAATATTAAAGACCATAAAGGCCCAATGTCACTACAAGTAGTTCCTCTACTTTTGTACCAAGAAAATTCGTGTGATTAAGTTATTTATTATGTCAGAATATCATTTCTCAGTATCTAGAATTGTTATTTTGAAATAGTGTATATTGTTTTCATTTTCCACATAATTGTTTTTTGATATTGGAAAAACAATATTTCTTTATAATGGGCATATAAAATAATTTTCTTTTATTCTATTGGTTGAATTAGGACCAATTGGTGCAATAGATATAAATTGATATTTTCAAAGACTTCTTCATATTCTCTATTATATTAGAAAGATAAACCCTTTTTAATCAACTTTTTTCGGGGATGCATTATATATCTATGTTAGCTATGAAATACATGATATATTCCAAGTGTCCATGAATCCCTATTAACTCTTTGAAATTTATAGGAGATGGAATTTTAATAATCAAACTAGTATTCTCAAGGTTGACCTCAATGCCACTATAGTGTACCATATAGGTAAAGAATTTTCATAACATCACCTTAAAGATTTAAAACCGAATAATTTAAGGTTCAAAATATGGTCACAAAAATACCAATATTTAACCACAAAATCATGGAAATATCATTATTTGATCTTTCTAATAAAGGGATTGAATATTCAATGCATGGCACATTGATAAGGGGTTCCAAAAACTATAAACTGAAGGGAATGTCCTAATAGTGTAATATAAATTGGTCTTCTTTAAAGGTGGTGTTTTTATCATACTAAGGGGACATCATAATTTAATTGTACACCTTGTACCCGTACTTGAATGAAAGGTATTCGAAACTTTTGGTTGTTCCAATAAGGAGTTATGTGATCAGGACTTGGAAAACATCCTTCGATCAGGGTTGATTTATGTCTCTAAAATAAGACACACCATAATAATCTCATTGGTTTCCATAATAGGGATTACATTGGAGGTATATTTCATGTACTAAACTTCCCAGATAATGTTGTATTTAATAAGATTATAAAATTTGGCTTCAACCTTAGTGGAATGGGATGAATGCCTCCTCCTACCTAACTATTTATAACCATGATGATTATACGGTATTCCAAGATAATGGTTGGTCACATACAAATATAGTCTATGGATCTCTATATAATTTCATTTGATCATATAAAATGCTAGTTCAAGAAGGTGACGAACATGTTCTACTCTTCAGGAGGCATGATGACATTAATCAGTGTGAGTCATTGGTATTATTCTATACTCAAAGTTATTTTTTTTGAGATCATTAATGGTCGGGGATATTGCTTCATAAAATTATGGAGGGGAAACTATAAAATTATCCTCCAATTTTTCCTCAACTTCAATATATTCATATGTTGGGAATAATGTGGAATCATGGAATCTAGAAGATAACATGGGGTTGTCACTAAATCTTATTAATATTTAGGATGCATATTTTGATTGTGAAAATATTGATGTGGGTGTATCTTCAAACCCTAAAGATGATAATTAATATATATTATATGGTTTCAAAGACAAATGTGGAGAATTCATAACCTGGGTAACATAATCTATGTCGTCATTATCTCTAGACATGGATTCATTTCATTCAAACTAACTTATCTGAGACAACACATCTGTTATTATGAAAACAGAGTTTAGTGAATCCTTTAAACTCTAGTTGCTTAGTGTATTTTGGTTAATTTCCTCTATTATATTGATATTAAATATAAAATCATAACAAAGTAAGTTCGAGGGGATTATTGGGGTAGTTACCAAACCATTCATAGAAACAACCTATATTTCACCTTCCTTCACTAGATTCTTTCCCTATATCTTATTGAAACCTATCTTGGTTTACTAGGATTTTCAAATTTTAAAGGGGGTTTTTTCATCATACTTTACTTTAACTTTCCAACAATATGGTACTTTGGGTGTTGATGGTATGATTATGGCATCATAGAATTAATGTGATGCCAAGGTATTCCTAATATATTGTTTAATTTTATGTCCTACTGGATTACTATGAACTTGGAGTTAGATACATGATCTTAGAATTGGTCTTTGAGTTTAATTCTCCCAGGGGTATTTTGTCACTTTTTTATACCCTTGAATGATCATATTTGTGGGAGACAAGTTAGTATCACCACAAAAAAATTGGGTTATCCATACTACGATAAGATTTATCTTAGAGAAATTTTCAATTATATCATGATGAATGTCTAAATTGTTAAGATTTATAAATACACACATGGGTTTGATATTTATTAGGATAAAACCCTCCCAGTCTTACTCTGTGAATGAAATAGAGGCACCAAACTCTACTTAGGTAGTCTTCACATTATACACCATGGCCGCATAGACTTCATTCCTGAATTATTGGGGGCTCTGGAGAGCCTTTATAAGTTCTTCCCTGATCAATTTTATGATGTGAAGATCATTTAGGATTAATGGTTTGGCTGGGATTATGTCCAACTAATTGAAGATATCATACTTCTATATAAGTGTTCGGTGCTTCCCAATATGGGATTATTATTTTGCATATAACTTTTGGGTCAATGATTTTTTTCCAATGATCCTTACACCATGATTCAACTCAAATACATGTTTTCCACTGATGTTGTGTGATGATTTTTTCTACCCATACATCTATGATATTTTGGTAGTTGTACATGTATCAATTGGTCTTCTAATTAAATTGGATTGACAAGACTTCAAGAAGATTAATTGGACTTTACATGCTTCTATGGGGATCACTGAAGTTCCCACCCTTGGTTTTTGGTTCTATAAATGGTTCAGTAGGGACATTGATTTGATATCAAACTAGCTGCATTCATGACCTCCCAAGTTCCCTTGGATATGAAAAAAATATTTCTTCATCTCCCTAACTATATTTTGAAAAATTAGGTTCTTATTCATACTCCCCATCTAGGATGGGATTTTTTAAGTGGATAACATTGAAAGATCCATACTGTGACTCTACATCTGATGATCGTTCATTTGGAATGGTGGTTCCCATGTTCTGAATGATGGTGTATGATATCCATGAGGGTCTAGAAGGGTTTGAGAGTTCATTGAAGTGCCTCTTACTATTACATAATCCACTTTAAACTATTGTGTTTTCTTCCATGAGATGTATTCAAAGGTGAAAAATTGTAATGTATAAATGGAATTAGAGCCACAACATATTAATTGAGTTATTCCTTGAGGATAGCATGAGCCTAATAAAATGACTTCTATACCATCAAGTTATTGAACTTTTGTTCCCATCTTGTTGGGAATATTTTCCAATCACATTATTCCCTTTTTTGGATACTAAACACATAAAATACCTATATTTTAGTTTTTTCTGAATTGATATGTATGTAATTTATAATTTTCAAGAGGGTATCCATAAAGAAAAACTATTCCTGGATTGTGTGTCCCAAAATTCAGTAAAAATGGAAATAGTTTGAGCGATCACTAAGGTTCTGTTCATCAAATGTTTTTGGCCTCATGATACTTAAATATATTAATTTACAGGGCTTTGATAATTTATATTATAATCATATAGTTTATAAAATAATAGTTTTTGTTTCTTTGATCATAACATCATTGAAAAGAATTCTCTTTTCTTTCCACTATATTGGGTGGTTTTTTTGTTTCTATCACTATATGGAAGGAACAAGGTTATATGGATCGTTACTAGTTTTTATAGAATTCTCTAGTTATATTTTATGTATTGAAGTGGTATCCATCACTTTGAAATACTTTTTTCTCTGAATAGTATGTACATGGTGAGATTTGGTGTTAGTTTTCTAAATAACATCCACCAAATGTTATGTCATTTCCAAAAAACTTTGATACTTCACATGGGTACTCGAATGGGATTAATGGTGTATTTAGAACACCCTGGAGAATATCTAGGTAGATTTTTTATATATTCTCCAATGAGAGTTTCATATTGAGAGAGTATGTCAGGCCTTTCCATCAGGTGATGAAATCAGAGACCCACTTATTTTCATGTAGCTTACAATTTGAGAGGACCATGACCATCATATTCTTTAACATAGTGATGAATTGGTAAAGGAATTGACGTAAAAGGTTTTCCTATTATGTGATGGACCTAGTCAGATAACTACTGCACCAAACAATGGTTTGTCCCTCTAAATTCAACATGAAGCATCTTGGTTTTTTGCCTCTTTTTGTTCTAGTTTTCCCATCGTAGCCCTACACCGGGGAAAGAAATGTGATAGGTGAAGCTATGGAACTCCCATTACATTGATATTTAGAAAAATGGGTTTTCTAAAATTTGTTCTAGGAGGAGTAGTGTTCACCCATTCATGGCATGATTTCCTTTTAGGATACACTATATTGTGTCATCCTTCTATAGGTTCTATTCAAGAGGTAAGAGACTTGATGTAATTGGGTAGTTCTAAAGGAAAAAAACATTTTGGTTGAGCCATGGTTGAAAGTTTAATGTGTGGCTTGATGTGGCCACACCCACATACATTGGTTTTTGACTCCTAGTTTGAGTCTGGTCGGGTTGACTTTTCTAGAATGAGGGTATCTTCTATTATATTAGTGAAAAATCTTCATACCACTTAATAACTATGCTTAAATACCCCAGTTTCCTATACCCATAGCCAACTAAATGATTATATTCTTCTCTCATAGTCTTGGTAACCATTTTATGATGAATTCCGGGAGAAAAGTTCACTATATCTTGAAGATAATACTAAGCGGTATTTTTTCCCTTTAGTAATTTGAGGTTGATTCATTTCATATTGTGGATCTCAAACTAGCATTATGTCGATTATTATTCAGTGTAAGGAAATTTTTAAATGCATTAAGATATAGTGTGTTTAGTAGAATAATATGGTCTATGTATTTAAAAGTTTATCATTAGGTTCATCTCTAGTGATTTGTATCCCATCATGAGAAAATATGATCTTGTGTGAAAAATCTAAGAACCTAAATTAAACCAAAAAATACTCGGTTCAATTGGATGTTGTGCTCAACATCTTCTCATCACTGGTGATCACTGATTTATGTAACTAAATTCATACCACTCTAGATAATCCACATGTTCTTATAATGTCTATGGGAACTTCATTCCTCAAATTACGGGTTCTAGAGTGGATATTTGATTAAGATTTCACTGTCTCGAATATCACTGCTACGTTGTTTCGTCAATCCATGAAGGAGATCCTTGATAAATTTCTTGGAATGATTGATTCCCTCTATAGTAATTAGGATAGAAGATAGAGGCTTTCAAAATCATA
Organism: Viscum album; assembly: GCA_963277665.1. Taxonomy (NCBI): domain Eukaryota; kingdom Viridiplantae; phylum Streptophyta; class Magnoliopsida; order Santalales; family Viscaceae; genus Viscum; species Viscum album. The sequence goes on along the minus strand of OY728139.1, from coordinate 1,389,105,183 downwards.
TGATGAATAATACCCCTAAGTAGAGTCTCCTCCCACTTATATAGTGGGGCACAAAATACTTGAAAATATTCCCATAACCCCATAATATTTTTTTCAGACTAAATAGGAAAAAACGATGTGTTATGACCAACTAACTAGGTTATAATAATTATTTATATTTATATCACTTTCTTCTAATATAATTAAATATATTTCATGATAAAAATTATCCATAAAATTGAATTGATATTCTTATAAATATTTTATGAATTTTTAATATTAAAATAATATTCATTCATTAACATTTTCCCATGTATTCACATAATATTTTATGTATACCATTTAATAAATAAATTCAATACCAATTATCATAAACTCAAATAATATAAATTTATTTATTTCATGGTGATCTTATATTCTCATATATCACTCGGGCCTCATGGTCGAGCCCAGCATGTCCTAAAGTACTATTCATTAGAATAGGGTTGACTTTTGATTATGTTTAGAATGTGACCTTATAGGCCCATATCTTAATAGTAATAAATACTATTCAGATACCAAGAGTTAAGTATAGAAACCCATCATGGACCTTAATGATATACGATTATGTCATAACAATGATGATCTTTCCTACAAACACACACCATGTATTATAATATCTTTATCATTTGATATCTCATAAAAATGTTTCAAATTTTTTCCCATCATCCATCCCGACTTTATTAGTCATTGACTATACTGTATGGAATTACGATATTCTAAAATGGACACAGGTTTTGTGAAAGTTCTACCATTCTGATCAAATAGGACCGAGATATCATTTCCTTTTTAAGAGATAAATTACATCTCATTTATTTAATCAATGTCATAACATGAATGATGTGTGCAATTCATGATACCTTGTTTTGATATCAATTCCTTAGTTTTCATCTTACATCAATGTACATGATCAAATAGTTTACATTGATAAAACTATCAAGTCAAGAGACCATTATACATGTTCAAAGATAGTAACTACCAATGACACTTGAAACATGTGGTGTTATTATTCTATGGAGTTTCCTCAGGATATAATATACTCAAGATCACTAAGTGAAAACATCATAATAAGAATTCTCAAAGCTTATAATCCGTAAACACTTGATATTAATATATCAACACTATCTAATCAACATTATGAATCTAGACCATATGGCATATATTTATGATTACATTAATGATATATATAGGTTCCAATTATATCTTGTGAACTTATATAACATTTTCATTATACAAATAATATATGTACATTATAATGTAAATAGTGGAAGAAGAAATAAAAACACTATTATAGTAAGTGAACAGCAAGCATAACTCACTGTATACATGATATGATAATCAATAAGTACTATTCAAGTTGGGTCTAGGGAAACCACTTTTATAATACTCCGACTTGAACTGGATCCAACTTTATAACTACACTTGTTAGCTCTCACATGATAATATTATGGTTCTCTTGAGTTATGGATTTTATCATTAGGCCCACCATATATCCATAAATGTAAATTATTTTATCTATGACTTCACTGCCTTCAATAAGACTCCTAAAGAGATTATATCCCTTAGAATATTCTTTTTATTCTAGGTTCAAAACATAACATCATGGATATTACTAATAATAGGATTATCATAATTTATATTAAGATAAAACTTTACTTAATGGATGCATTAAATGAACTAGAAAAAATAATTTCCTATTTAATAAGGCTTCTTCAACTATATCAAAAGCTACAATGAACTCGAAATTTGTAGATTTGGATACCACTGGCTTGAATAATCTTCTCTGGCTGATTACCATAGCCTGATTGTGATATTAGATCATATTGATCTTGAGGGATTATAGTTTCCCCCTTAAACTAGTGTCTCTTCACCTCAAAATACGATGCACATATCTCGTGTACCCTCTCTGGTACAATTTAATAGTTTTGACTACATCCCATGTAGTTCTCCTAGATATAACTGATATATTTCTACCATAAAGTATATATTGGAAATATCATATCTTTCACATATCATGTCATATGTGATTGATCCATAAAAAATCATATAAAATTATACTCACTACAATAATCTACTTCCATGTCTACTTGGAGAGATTTATGCCATGTCACATTGGAAATGATTATCTCTCAAATCTTTCCAACATGTATTTTTCATTACCTTGTATGTATATATACTTCTACTTAGTCAAAGAAACTCATTAAATCTACCTTAGTAGATTTGATTCCCAAAAATTTAAGTTGAAATTTTAGTTTAATATATAGAGAGTTACATACATTATAGTTTTAACTTACTATAATAACATTGGATATTTTCCATATGTTATCAAATATAGCTTCCTTGGAAACCCATAATTCTCCCAAAAACCTCTTATAGACAAATAGAAGAAATTCATTACAAATGAATATTATATGATATTTTTTCTAAATTAAATTTAAAATTTTATTTTATTAACTTAACCCATTATTTCCATTATATAGTGTAATCATCCCTTTCTGGTTGTGTCGTATAGACACCTTGCAAGATTGGTGGTCTTTACATTCAAGGCTCGATATAATGATCATAGAAAGTATCTATGATAACTAAAATTCTAATGGATTTTAATATTATTACATGGTATAACCAATCATGAAGTTTTGGTACCATTATTGTACCATCCATGTAATGTTTCTCTAGAATACAACAATAGTATCAAGATTGAAACATTCAAAATAGTAAGCACCTATACTTTGATACATGTAATCCATTATATAATTTTATATAAACTTGTTAATATTAGATAATTGGCATATAATACTTAATTTTAGGATTAATTGTTCTCAATGAATAAAGTATCACCCACCATAGTGAATGTAAAACCACCACTATGGTTTCCTACGTAGTATGTGTGTTCAAAGAATTCCTTCTCCATAAACACTTTTTGAATTGTTTTCCCATGCCGACTAGTTGTTTATCTTGAGAAATGACTAAATCTAAGTCAATATTGATCCCACTATCTCAAGTACATATTTTTACCCACTTATAATAATATAGTCTATGACTTGACTATAAATTTACTATCATATGTATTTATATAATATACTATTAATCCTTTTTGATAATTACCGTAGATGCACTTTTTATTTTTTTAATGCAAGTTTTCTTGTAACCTCAACAAAATCTTTGCTTCTAAACACATGTTATTATGACGTGATATATTTATAATATAACTCATATGATATTCATTTTTCATTATAGTTGGTGTATTTATTTAGGATAACACCTCTATTTGGAAATCATGACGTGAAAATAATGGATGTATCTGCAATGAATATGAATCTCAAAATTGATTCTCCTTTTACTTTCATAATTATTCTTATGCATATATGGAAATGTGCATTTTGTAATTACTCCATAACATATTTATTTTTCAGTATTTTCATATAAGACTCACTATAATTCTCCCTTAATAAAATCATCTCTTTTATGTATCTAAGTAAATTTTAGTTTAGGAATAAATCTACTCAACATTTCATGGTCAATGAATGCTTAGTCAAGATATTATTTAATACAAGGGCCTAATGCTAATCATATTTTTTGACCTTGCATATTATGAAGATCACATTTTACATTACTTAATACTCTTAATATAAAATCTTGAAGTATATATAATTTTACCTCTATCTTACAATTTGAATAGTTCATGATCTCTAGCTAAACTTATTTTGAATGAGTTTTGGTTTATCTTCATTTCTAACTATTTATTCATCTAAATATAATTCTATAAATGTGTTGATAATATCTAAGGATTATAACTCCAAATAATCCAAAAAAACATGTAATATCCTCAACAATAACTTAGTTTGACTAGACAAAGAATCATCATACCATAAATTGGTATGACTAATCTTTACATTTTAAATTCATCAGGCATAGATAATGATTCAAGATTTATTGAACTATTAGTTGAGTATTATACGTCAAAAAATAATTATAATCCATGAATAATGTTTCCCTGTGTCCAAATGAAACATTAGATAAATATTTTGGTGATACTGAAGAAAATTTTAAATAGAACCATTAAAGATGGAAATTTAGAAGTTGTGCACATCTCAACACCGAATTAGGAATCACCATTTCTTAGCCACTTGGAGAATTCACCTTAATTCAAGTAACATATATTTTCTTTATGGTTACTATATTTAAATACACACATGTCATAGTAATATCACATATAATACCCAATAATTATGATATAAACATCACATACAATGATGAATATACACTAATTGGAATCATATTCTTTATTCCAGTTAAATTCATTAAATTTTGTCATGCATAGTCTTATCTTATGACGTACAAAACAAAAAACCTCAGGTAAATTCCTTTCCTTTTTCCTATTGAAGGACATGATGATAGTGTCCATGGATTTATAATTTGAATGGGCCTTTTAACATTTCCTTTCAACTTTTTCACCATAAGAACTAATGATTATGATTTCTTTATCTCCTTATTTTCATATATAACCTTACCCAAAAGTTAATTAAGTGATTAATCCACATTATTTTTTAATATTAAATGAAACTACAGTAATCGGGAGATGATGACATAATAATTGGATGAATTTAAAGATCATGGTCCATATTTCAATGTAATCATCAACTCATTCATATCTTTCTTTACTTTATCATTATATACTTCTCATAGACGAGACAATATCTGAAATCATCCATGACCACAAGATTCATCCAAAACACATTATACATTTATGATTGAATTATGATATAAATATAAAATGAGACATACATTTTTATCCTATAGTAATCTTTCACACCACCACTTCTTGATGTGACTTAACAGGCAATGGGGATTCTGACACATTGAATTTATTATAACTTAGTAATTTGTGGAAGTTCCTTTAATAATATTGGAATTTTATGATGGATAGGAAATATTATTTATCTAGAAGTAATTATAGTTTATTTTTTTGTATATGTTTATATTTTATTCAAAAATAAACACTATAATAATAGTACAATTATCTTTATTACAAATTTGACATTAATTATTAATTAAATAATGAAATGTATCCCAATATTTTTTTAAACCCAATACATCCTCAATACTATGTTCAAAATATCCTATCACTTGAGTATTCTAGTGAAACATATCCTTGAAACCTGTCCTCATATTCCACATTATGGAAAACACACTAATTGATGAGTTTTAACGTATGATTTTAACTATCCTACCACACTAACCTAAAGAACCTTGATATGTTGAGTGAAGCCTCATCTTCTAGAAATAATAAAATTGTTTTCATCAATTTTTCTATTAAATATGAAAAAATCTAGCTATGAATACTTTTTTTAACAAATTTATTTAAGTAAACTTATCTCTTTCATATGACCTCCCCAATAGTAGGAGGCAACCTCTACTATGGATGACGAGCACTCTGTATAACTAGTTTTGTTCAAATTCATAATACAATAGGTGGTACGACATATTATTAGATGATGATTTTTATTTCTAAAAAAATATAATCATTTTCTAAATGATATTTATTTTTTATTTGATCATACTCATAACTTAACTACGAATTAAATAGAAAACATTCACTCTGTCTGCATCTGATTTAATCTATGAATTTTAGTTTATTATTTAATGTGATTTTAGAAACTTGATAACTCACATAACAGTAGTATTAAATGAATAAATTAAATTAGTGAATGTGAAAAATCAATTAATTTTATATTGGTTAATCCATTAATTATCAATAGATCAATAATGACCCTACGTGTAAAATTACCTAAACTTTGTTTAACTAATGTTGCAACTCACAGCCCGGTCCAATATATCACTATATATTAAGGAATGCCACCTCATTTATGCATGGTCTCCATATTATAACATCCTCATCATAATATATAAATACTCATAAGTGGGATAGGGGGTACCAAGAATGCTAAATACATAAGAAATATAGATCTCATGGACATGTATACACTTATATATATTATGCAAAGATCGATGACATGTGGACCATCTAATTAGTTAATTAATTATAATCATCACATGGAGCTACAATAATTAATTCAAAAATTTAAACCTATAAATAAATTGGTTATTCACTACTTAAGACCAGTCAATAGGTAAATTAAATTTGTAACGCAATTAAATATGTGGAAAATTTATGTTGATAGCATTACAAAAATTAAAATAATTTATTTTTAATTCAAATAAATATCTCTTGGTCCCACTTTTATTCCAAAATTATAACTGAATTAATATTTTTTAAATTTATAAAATATTTGTTCTCATTCCCAAGGGTAGCACAGAAAACCCCTGATAGGGGTTCTGGGCCTAATCTAGACTCGAAATAGGTAGGGAAGACCTGATAGGCCCTAAACCGACTTGGTTTTGGGAAATCCATCTAGATACTCTTAAGAGGAGGGTTGGGGTAGCCACCATATAGGTCAGATAGTTAGAGCCTACATATGAGGCTGTTCGGGGGAAGGGACCCTACAGAAATTCATCTGATGATAGCTATCAGAGGTGTTAGGTGAGCCTATTATTCATGGAAGGATAGTGAGGATGGCATGGAGGTGGTGGCATGCTACTTGTTTAGAAGACAGAACATCAATCACTGGTTGCAGGGAGAGGAAACATGCGGGCTGACATCACACAGTTGGGAGGCTTAGATCGGCCGACTGGATGGTGTGCCATATGAAAGGGGGTGTGGTATTCAATGATTACATGGGACTAGAATTATCTCTAGTTCCTCTAATTAACTAGAGCATCCTGTACACTAGAACTAGGGAGAAACCCCACTAGAACTTTCACTATTAACCAGAACAGTGAAAGTTCACCTAGATTTCTTTTCCTATTTCAGGGAACAATGAATGTTCCAGTTGACCAAATACTCCAGTTCTCCAGAGGAACTAGAGATAATAATTTTCAAAGTCTGGGTCAGGGGCAGGCGATGTTGCGGCCCCTTACCAAATTTTTTATTTCTTTATTTGTGAGTCACACCTCCTTTTAAAAAAGATTACATTTTTATATTTTTTTGGCCTTACCACCATATGACTCCCCCTTATAAAAAATATATTTTTTGGATATACATTCAACTAGCCACCCTTTAGGTTTTTTTAGTATGTCGTTATTATTTCTTTTTCAATTTTCCAATCCTATGGAAATTAGGCACTTCAAAAAAAAAATTAAACTCCATAAAAATGTGGAATGAATGATGTTCACTAGAATATGATGGTTCATCAGAAAACATCTGACTAACTTTTGATAAATTTTAACACACACACACACATCTATATTTATATATATTCACATTCTTCAAAATATACCTGCATAAATTGATGGTGATCTGAATTTTGATTTTTGAATGGTAAAATGTTGGTTATCTGATTTTGGATTGGATCACTATCAATGGAGTTGGGACCATTGGAATATCCTATACATAAATTTATTACACATTTAATTTTTCTTGGATTAAAAATTTTATTCCAACCTTACATTGATACAAATTAAAGGTAATGGGTACCAAGGTGCATAGTCGAAGTAGATGTGACAATGATTTAAAATTATATCATTGGATCGATGTAACTAAGTCATCTCCAATGACTATTATCCTAGTATAAGAAAATAGAACCATGCATGAAACTTTTATGCAGAAAAATTAAACAAAAAATATATATGGTTTGGTCTCAAGGCATTATTGACATTCAATCCTCCATGAAGACCATATCTTGAGGGAACTGATGTCAGATCCCTATAGATCATCCACACGTTCTTCAAAATTCCATGGGAATGTATTTCATTATATTTTGGGTGCGAGTGGAGAGATTTAACAAAGTCTCTAATGCTCGAGGATCACTTCTATGTCATGTATATTTTTATCACTTTCTTGTAATATAATTAAATATATAACATGATAAAAATGACTCATTAACTCAACATAATATTTCTAAAAATATTAAATTTACCTTGAATATTAGAATAATATCCATTTGTTATTTTTTTCCTATGTATTCACCTAGTATTTTGTGAATACATTTTAATAAAAAAACTCAATACCAAATATTATAAATTCAAATAATCGGAATTTATTAATTTCATGCAGATCGTATGTTCTGAGACATCAATCAACCCCATGGTGGGGCCCACTACGTCCTAAACTCCTATTCATCAGAGTAGGATAGAATTTCGAATAAACATAGTGTGTAACACTCTAGGCCCTTATATTGATAATAGTGAATACTATTCATAGAATCAGATAGTGTCTAGCATCCCATCCAGGATCCTAAGGAGATGTGGTAAATTTATAATAATGAAAACATTTCCAACCAACACATTCCATGTAATATAATATATTTATCGTAAGATATTTCTTAAAACATGATGTACACATTGTTTCATCATCCATTCTTGCTATATTACTCACTGACCTTACTTGAAAAATTTACTTTCTTCTACTATGGCCATAGATTTTGTGAAGGTACTAACATTATGATCCACCAAGACCAATATATCACTTAATATTTGAAGTGAAAAATTATTTATTGATTACTCAATAAATGATATACCACCAATGACACACCTCTAACATGATACCTCGCTACGTCATCAATGTCTTAGTTTTTTTCTTACATCAAAGTGTGTTATTAAATAGTTTAAAATGATAATAATCTCAAGTCATGAGACCATTATATGTGTTCACAAATGTGAAATACCACTGAAACCTAGAACATGAGCTGTTCTTATTGGTGGTATTTTCCTCATGATATCATCTAATCGATATCACAAAGTGTGAACTTAATAAAAATAATTATCAGTGCTTATGAGCCCCTAAAACATAATGACCAGACATCATTTGTATCCAATAAATAAGTTGTATATAGAGAAAAGGAAATATATTTAAGATTACTGTCATGGTATCTATAGGTTCAATTTGTAGTTGGGGAACTGCCAAAAAAATTTTGATACGATACCTTAACAATTCAATTGTAGAAACAGAAACATCAACAAAATTATGGTAAGTGTGCATTATGAATAACTCACTATATACAAGATATCATAATCAAATTTTAATATTCAATGTGTATGTGTGTGTGTGTGTGTGTTAAAATTTATCCTTGGGTAGTTGATGTTTTATGATAAACCTTGGTTTTATAGAGAACCTCATTCATTGCACAATTTTATGGAATTTATGTTATTTTCAATGTGCCTAATTTCCATAGGCTTAGAAAAGTGACAATGAAAAAAGCGCTAACTACATAAGAAAAAATACTAAAGGGTGGATGGATGAAATTCTATCAAAAAAATTTATTTTTTCTAAAGGGAAAGTATATGGGGGGTCAAGAAAAATCTTGGTCATCCGATTTTGTATTGGATCATAGTCTATGGTATTGAGACCATTGTAATGTTCTCTACATAAATTTATAATAAATTCAATTTTTCTTGGATTAAATATTTAAGTCAAACATTCCTTTGATACCAGTTAAAGGTAATGGTCACCAGGGCGTGTAGTGGAAGTATATTCTCCAAGGATTTAAAATTATATTATTTTTTTGATGTAACTATTTCATTTTGGATGATTCTTTTCCCAATATGTGAAAATATAATATTGCATGAAATTTTTAATCACAAAAATTAAACAAAAAAACTTGGTTTTATCTATATACATGCTTGAAATTCACTCCCCTACGATTAACATAGATCGAGGGAACCAAAGTTAGATCCCTATATATCATCCACCCATGCTTGTGAAATCCATAGTAATGTCCTTCATCAAATTCTGTGTACCAACATTGAAATCCAACGAGGCCTCCAATGCTCGACTATCACTTCCATGTCAATTGAATTTTTATCACTTTCTTGTAATATAATTAAATATATTACATGATAAGAATGATCCATTAACATGACTCGATATTTCTAAAAATATTAATTGAGCCTTGAATATTAAAATAATATTCATTAATTAATATCTTCCCATGTATTCAATTAATATTTTGTGAATACATTTGAATAATTAAATTCTATACCAATTATTTTAAATTAAAATAATTTGAATTTATTTATTTCATGGATATTTTATATTCTCAGACATCACTCAGACCCTTTGGTGGGGCCCACCATGTCCCAAACTCCTATTCCTCAGAGCAGGATAGACTTTTGAATACAGTTAATGTGTAACCCTCTAGGTACTTATCTTGATAGTAGTGAATATTATTCACATACTAGAAATGGAGTCTAGAAACCCATCCCAGATCCTAAGAAGATATGGTAAAGTCATAACAATGACACCGTTTCTAACCAACACACGATGTGTAATATAATCCATTTATCATAAGATATTTCTTAAATTATGATGTACACTTTATGTCATTAACCATTATTTCTATATTATTCATTGGCCTTATTAGATGCAATTACCTTTTTCTTCCATGGCCATAGATTTTGTGAAGGTACTATCATCCCGATGAACCAGGCCCAATATATCACTTCCTTTTGGAAGTGAAAAATTATTTCTTGATTATTCAATTAATTTCATACCACCAATGTCACACTCAACACAAGCTACCTCGCTATGACATCAATGTCATTGTTAATTTCATACATCAATGTATGTTATAAAATATTATAAAATTATAATAATATCTTGTCATGAGACCATTATACCTGTTCACATATGTGAATTACCAATGACACCTAAAACATCTGTTGTTCTAATTGTTGGGTTTTTTTCATGATCTCATCTACTCGATATCTACATGTCTAAACCTAATAAGAACAATTATCAATTATTATGATCCACCATCACATGATAGCCGCACATCATTTGTATTCAATCAACAGGATGAATCTGGACCTTAATAAATATATTTAATATTGTTATCATGGTATCTATAGGGTCCAATTACAGTCTCGGAACTACCGTAACATTTTGATACGATAAATAATATATGGACCATATCATTTAAATAGTAGACATAAAATATAAACACATTTATGGTAAGTAATTATCATTCATAATTCACTATATACATGATATCATAAATAAAAATTTATAATTCAATTTTTGTCCAAGGAACCCAATTTCATAACACTTTGACATCTCTAGGAAGTACGTGTCATATATCCACACCTTGTGCTTTATCTTTAGATAAAGGGATTTGAGTATAACACCTAGATATTTTATGGAATATTCTTTTAAAATAAATTTTATTTCATTTATAGATTGCGTTACATATAACACTATGTTTATCTTGTGTTACTTGCAACAACAAATTTTAACAAACTACAATATAATATTAATAATATATTTTAAATGTTACTCTTATAACCTAGCCATTAAACATAGTGGTATGAATATTTATAAGTAATTGTTAAATATTAATTATAATGGTTTTATATAATGAAAAGATATTTATAAAAAATTACATAATTTTTATATAACTCTTTATATGTTTTGAAAATACGACTTTCCCAAAAAATGTTTTTATTGCATTTTGTGAACAAATAATATAAGATAATTTTTCCAATTTTATAAATTTTATTTTAAAAATTTAACCCCATTTATTAAATCATAATATCAAAATTTTCTTGAGGGTTATTTTTTATGATTTTTTAGAAATGTTTCATTTTTTGATGAACGGTAAAAAAACATGGATTTTTATTGAAAGTTGATTTTCATTTAAACCCTTTTCAAGGCCCATTTTATTGTAATGTTGTTTTAATAGTAATATTTGATAAATAATATATTAATTAATAAAAATTAGTTTATTTTAATAATTTTAATATTGATATAATTTTTTTCCAATTTTTGATTTTTTTGGAAAACTGTTTTTTCAACACGTCTGTAGGCTTAATTTTAAATTAGGTTCTTCCACATATGTGAGTTTAATTTTGAAAAATGGATTTAATATTTAAAATAAAAAAAAATATATTATATTATAAGTTTAACAAAAAATTTTACTATAATTAATTTTGAAAATAGTAAAAAAACTTGAGGGTTAGGGTAAAAACTAGTTTACTAGGGGATAAACTAAACAATTAAAGGTTAAAAATGACTCAAAACATGTCTAATTATTATTGGGTGGTCATATTTTGACCTCATATATCTTTATTTTTTAAAATGTTCTATTTTAACTCTTTTATTTATGGATAAAATGTGGGTGAAATAATTTCTTTTCATAAATTCCAAGTGTGATCTCTCCTCCACTTATAAAAGGCGACGCACTCTCCTCTCCACATTACACTTCTAAAACCAATGAGATAGGCCATTAAATAACCAAATAACTTGAATAATTCAATAAAGTTATCCAATAATCATTTTTTTGACCATAAATCTAACCTAGTATGGCTTTTTTTGTAAACTAGAAGAATTTACCAAAAGAATAGGTAACGTTCTTGAACGAGAATTTTTATTTTATTTCTTCCTCCACCTCCATAAAATATTCTTATTATTAAATTATGATATAATAAACTTTTTATATTACATAAAATGATATATTATCATATTAACGGTGTTACCTATATCCATATATTCTTCCCTCAAATGGGAAATGATAACATCGATCGTGTGTATGGCAGACTACCACTTCATGAACCGATGTGACATGTTTTCAATCAACATCGCTCATGGTATGGAATAACGATATATATAATGTATATAAATGATATTTTTAACATTATTATAATTATTCAAATTTAATATAACATATTCATTTTTAATTTATATTCCATGGGAGATACGATAACATCGTTCGTGTGTACAGCAGACTACTGCCTCATAAAGCAATGTGATTCATTTGTCACTTACAGTTTAAATTAAAGGTACAAATGAGAAATTTAATTAATATATGTGATTTATATGACATTATAATTATATTTAAGAATAATTATAATTTAACTATCTTTCATTCGATCTTTTGAAATAATGGAAACAGCATTCATGTGTATGGATGACCTACCATCTCTAATAACCGTGTAGTCCATTTTTCAATCTCTAATTTTATGAGTAACTATAAATATAAACATAATAAATATATATGATATTTATATAATGGTTAAAATTATATATATTATAGAACCATGATCAACGTATGTGGACCAAAATCACTAAAAGATGACATACATGAAAATGAATCAATTATTAACCAAAACAATGATTTTAATAACGAATAGTTAATAAATAGGTTATAAAAGTGTATAAGTGAATCATATATGTTATGATATAAATTATTATGGTTATATAATATATATATAATACACCTATATTTATTATACAAGAGGTTCTAACCTGTACAAAGGAAGTCGAGACTTAAGGTAAGTGATTTTTTGTCTCACATTTCCTTTTTGGGACATGAGTTGTATTACGCACAGATATTATTTAATGAGGTGTATATACTACCCATTTTACATGATATATCATGATTAAAATTATTTTTATTATATACAAAATTTTAAAATGATTATATTATTTATTTCATGTGGCATATGATTCAAAACATACATAAAGTTGTAAGAGTTTTATGTTAAAATCTCATCATTTTTTAGGATTGTTTATTATTATGTTTCCAATGTTGAAATATTTTGAAGTACCTCTAAATAATTATCATAAATTTTATTTTCCTTTATTTATGTCTTAAGAATAAAATTTTTTACTTTTCTTTTTCTCCCTTTAATTATTCAAGAAACCAAAATAATGTTTTTAATGAAAAACCAACTTTATTTCTCTCTTCACTCGAAAATGTTTTTTCTTCCATATCCATGTTTTCTAAAAAAATTATAAAAAATATTTTAATTTTTTTTAATGTAATTTTTAAACTTGTTTTAACTTCTATCAAGTTTTTTAAAATGGAATCTTCTTTTCATTATTTGAATAAGGATATTTTTAATTTTTACAAAAAAATGGAAAGAATCTTGATTTTAATGTGAAATACAAGAACATAATTATCTACCATCATGACCAATAATTGGTTTTAATATTACTTTATAAAAATACAACGTTATTTTCAAAGAAAATTATTTTTAAAATGTATTCATTTTTTAAAAAGTGTTTTTCAAATTTGAAACGATACTTTCCTCAATATATGTCTTAAATGATCTTTCAAAAATATTTTTCTATCAAAGATGAAATATTTTGATGTCACCTATTCCTTATGAGGGATATTATCCAAGGATAATATTCTTATTCTTTATCTAAATGGTTTATTTTTATAAAGTAAAGTTATTTATGAAAACCTTTTCTCTTACACAAGTTATACCATGTTGAAATGCATATGAAACCCATTCATTTTTCAATGGGTCATGCAATGATGAAATGATGAAATTTTTATGAAAATTTTTTCTTTTACATAGGTTATGATATCATGAGCTGTTTATGAAACCCATTTATTTTCCATGGGTTATGATAATATGATTTTTTTTATGAAATCCATTAGTTTTTTATGTTTTTGATTTAATGAATGTTTTATGATATTTTAGAATGCATATTTTTGCTTTAAATTATATTATGGGTGGGACCCATATATCTCTCTACTATATTTGGTAAATAATTATATCTCATGAGATAAATAAGACTAGAATTGGGTGTGAACATGGTTTGGAAATGGACTTTGTCTGTTATGATGGTCTTGAGAGTGAACCTTGTCTTTTATGATTGTTTTGGGAGTGAACCCATTCCACTATAATAGCCTTAGTAGTGAGCCCTATCCACTATAGAAATGATTTGTGATGCTTATGTGTATTCCACAATTCCATGTATTTTGAAAAATCTATATTTTAATTGATTCATTTATGATTCATGTCTTATGAACATCCAATCATTATTCCATGACTCAAGATTATGATCTTTGATCTATAGGGTATTATCTTACAAATTCTATTCTCATGTTCACATTCAATTATGCTGATGTTATTCGTATGTTACCATTGATATATCTCTTTCTTACCCATACTAATCATCTAATATCACCCTTTATTATTTTTCATTCTCAATGTTATGAAGAATGATATTATGTATGATATGTATAAGAAGGTTTCTAGTTCTAATAAACTTTGGAGGAGATGATATTGCTCACTTATGAACCGGTCGTTTATGTATCCACACTTCTAAAGACACTAAAATATTACAATCCTTGGGAATGTATTTGGTAATGTAATGAATATTTATCTATTTTTATGTAATTTATATGCATGAGAATCTTGGGATTCTATTGTTAGTAGTAGATGATAGGTTTAGTTAAAACATTGGAAACTAGGATGAGAAGACATTATTGAGAACCCTTCAGATAGTACTGAGTATAGGAAAATGTCCTGATCTATAGTAAAGAAAGGAGGGGTTATCCAAGAAATAATTCTCTATATATAAAATATATGTGTATGTGGTTCTGGAATAGAGATCCCTAGGGGTAATAACTCTGAAAAATGGGCATCAGGATTGACTCGATTATTATATATTACATGACAATGAGACTTACTACACACCTAGATTGAAACTCTCTATGGATATTATTTAGTTAAATCAAATTTTTTTTATGAATCATCATGATGGATTTAAACATATGATGATCATGGATGACCTAGGTTAAACCTAAGGTGTTATAGATTTAAAACAAATTTTCTTGATTTAGATATCCAAAATTATTTTTCATGACCATATGATTCCCCACTATGATTAGTGTTTCTCAAACTATGATTTTAGGTTTTATTTGATGTTTATAACCCAAATAAATCATGTTAATTCTGAATTCAATGGAAAATTTAATGAGTTTCCTAAAAAAACTGACTTCCATTGGAGATTTAATGAAAAATATCATTTCTATGTGGACACAACATTCCGAAGTTATAGATCATGTTGGACCTCAAAACAAGAAAAGTAGGGAATAGATTCCAATGATTCCTTTATGAGTAAATGTCCACCTTTTTTTAGTGGGTCATCTATTGTACTAGTTTCTGAGTAATGGATCAGCACCACTAAAAATATATTTTCCATCCTCCAGTGTTAAGAACATGAAAAATTCATTTAAGTTGTATATGATTTGTAAGTTAAAGTGGATCAATGTTTCGATCATATCAAGAATATGAGGAAACATGATGAAATTGACTCCATGGATTGTGATGAGTACATGAATTTATTTTCAATATGTAAATTCCTCATATTCTTCATACGAAGCTTGATAATGAGTTTGTTGATCCAAAATAAAAAAAATAATGAATATATTGATATCTATGAGGAAACTTTTATAAGACTTATGAAGTACGATTCTAGTATTGTCATCCAATATAAAAGTAAGGTAGATTGATTCTTCAGTGGATTAAAATTAAGTCTTTGAAGGGATTTATTCATTATATACTTTAGTATCTATAAAGATATTTTTCGATGTTCTGTCATGGTGGAAATAGAGGTTGGAGTTTTGTATCATTCTCATGGTTTTGATTAGAAGAGAATGATATAATTCAAAATAAAATCTAAAAACCATGGAGATAAGAAGCTTTTCTTCCATTTATGCTCAAATTGTTGGAATAAACTTGGAGGAAATTTTCTAAAATGGACTATTAATTATTTTATGTGTGGGAAGGAAGGTTATCGGGCAATCAACTGCCAATGTGGTGGGAAAAAGTTATCTAATAATGTGAATCAAGAGAAATTCCAAAGAATGATCCAAACACACTATATAATTTCATTGGTAAAGAGAATTTTAATTATTCTTACTAGTTCCCAAATTCAAGGGTTAATGAAAGTGACTTTTGTCAGCAACCTCTTAAGCCAAGAGACAAATGGAAATCTCAGTGATCACTATTTCTAATCAAGGGTATGATAGTTATGTGGTGAAATGTATACTTATCATCCAATCTATAATTTCTAATGTCTTAATTGACTATGGATACTTGAATTATTTTATGTCTAAATAATTTTATAAGGGTATAAAAATTTCACCCCAATGATTAGATATTGAATTGGTTGTAAAAAACCCTAATGATATGATGATTGAATCTCAATTCTAAGATTCTTCTCTGTTTGAAGTTTGTGGGAATGATATTCCTAAAAATCTTATTATTCATCCACTTGTTTAATTTGATGTTATATTATAAATTTATTGTATTTCACTTCATAAACCACAAATTAATTTTTCAAAAATGGAAGTTACATCAGATGTTCCAAACCAACCTTTGATGATTTACTGAAGTGAAGATAAATGTTAAACTTTGATGGAAATAAAATCCATTATATAAGCCTTGTTTTTTATTCAAAAGTGGTGTTTATATCATATGTTTGGGGTGAAATAAACATCAATGATATGCCTATTGTACTAGAGTTTATTGATGTCTTTCTAATAGAGTATATTAGTCTTCCACTAAATCCTGAAGTATATTTGTTAATAGAACTCATACATGGTGCCTCACCTATTTCAATGAATCTATATATAATGGCCTCTGATGAGTTATAGTAATTGAATAGGAAACTATGGGATAATATTGACAAGTGATTCATTCGGATATGTTTGTCACATTTGGGAGAACATTTCCTTTTTGTTAAGAATAAATACATATCAATGTGACTCTTTATTGATTATTCCGAACATAACATGATCATTATCAAGAACACGTATCCTCTAACCCAAATTAATGAACTGTTTGATTAGATACATGGATCTCAATGCTTTTCCAAGATTTATCATCATTCATAATATCATCAAATGAGGGTTAATATGGTTGATATAAAAAATACAACATTCTATACAAAAGATCCTATATTTTTGGTTAGAGATAATTAAAGATTACAACTATTCAATAAATTACTACCCTTGGAATGAAAATAAGGTGAACAATGTATTTATCAAAAAGATCATACTATATTGTCTATTATAAGGATCAAAAACGAACCTATATTTATGGATTTTCAATTTATGGATCTTGAAATATTATAGGAAGGGGAGAAAGTTTGTCTTTCTGAAATAAGTTTTCAACTATCTATCCATGTGAGGATAAAGGATTTTTAAAATATTGATCTAGATCAAAAACATAAGGAGAGGAATTTTCTTATGTTTTTCCTTTATCTTGATGGAATTATATGGTTCAGGAACCATGTATGAGTTCCATCCATACCAAATTTAAAGAAGTATCTATTATAAGTAGCTCATAGTTACTCATTATTTATTCATCCTAGAAGTATGAAGATGTATAGAGATTCAAAATAGTATTTATAATGGGATTGAATGAAGATAGATATTGATGAGTTTGTATATCGGTACATGTTATATCAGTAAGTTATGGCCAAGGGAAAATTATAAGGGGATGTTACAACCATTACCCATACCAGAATGAAAATGTGTAAAAATCATAATGGATTTTGTTAAACGACCACCCAAAACATCTAAAGAGAATAATTATATATCTGTTGTAGTCAGTAACCTTAAAAAGTCATCACATTTCATTTATATTAGTTAATATTTTTCTCTTGGTCAACTTTATATAATATACATTATGAAATTTGTAAGATTGTATGTTGTACCACATTATACTGTATCAAATTGGGATTTGAGGTTTATTTTGAACATTTGGTGAAGTCTTAAGTAGGTTCTGGATACATAATTAATCTTTAGCACTATGTATCAAACTCAAATAGATAGAAAGTATTAGAAAACAATTCAAAACCTATAGGATATGTTCATATCTTATTCTATGTATTTTAAAGGTGGTTGGAATCAATACTACCCCCTAATTCAGTTTTCATACAATAATACCTTTCAATAGATTATTCATATGGATCTTTATGAATCCATCTATAGAAATAAGTGTAGAAATATGAAATTTTGGGATGAAGTTGTAGAAATAATACTATTGGGACTAGATTAGGTTGATGAAATGACAGAGAAGATTTTGGTGATACTACCAAACCTATCTCAAATCCATGATGAATTCCTTATATATGTCATTTGAAAGTATATAC
This sequence comes from Viscum album, assembly GCA_963277665.1. Taxonomy (NCBI): domain Eukaryota; kingdom Viridiplantae; phylum Streptophyta; class Magnoliopsida; order Santalales; family Viscaceae; genus Viscum; species Viscum album. Next base: position 1,389,086,213 of record OY728139.1, on the reverse strand, counting down.
ATAATCCATCATATATACTGAACTCAAAATTCATACCACTGAGGTAATAAATTTCTTAACAGAAGCATTTGGTGGAGATTTTGGAACATTGAGAGAAAAAGATATGAAATAAAACCACTCACATATTCAATGATTTCTTGGGAAACTAACAGTTTTAATAAGTTGTGTGGGAACCTATGAAATGATGAGGTATAAGTATCATCATTTTTTTTATAAGAGTGGTGAAATTTTGAGGGAAATTTTTTTTAAAGGGGGGGGGGGTAGAATGTTACACCCTGATATATTATGGATTTTTTTTAATAAATTTAATTTTCCAAATATCTTGCATTACATGAAACACTGAGTTTATCTTGCATTATATGGAACAATGAGTTTTATCGAAATATAAAATAATATAAACATTATTACATAAATGTTACTATTATAACCAAGCTAGTAAATATAGAAATATGAATAGTAATATTTTTTTTATATTAAGTAAAATGGTTTATTTAAAGAAAACGTATTGATAAAAAGTGCTTAGTTTTTATAAAATTCATTATATTCATCAAAAATACTACTTTCTCTAAAAAAAATTTTTATTGTATTTTGTGAAAAATTAAAATAAAAATTAATTTTTAACAATTTTTGAAAATTTATGTCTCATAATGTAATTATTTTTATAAAGAATAATTTATTAAGTAGTTTAGGGTGATGTTTTTTTATTTTTATGAAATGCTGCATTTTTTGGTGAATAGTGAAAACACTGATTTTTTTATTAAAAAATTATTTTTGTTTAAAGAGTATTCAAGACCCATTTTATTATGATATAGTTTTAAAAGTAATACCATTTCAATAATATATTTATTAATCCAAATTAGGTCATTTTAATGAATTTTGTATGTAAATTTGATATAAATAACTTTTCAACTTTTGAATGTTTTTCATTTGGAAAACCATTTTTTCAACACATGTGGGGATTTTATTTTAAAATAAATCCTACCAACTCTATGATTTGAATTTGTAAAAATGGATTAAATATTTTAAATCATTATAATTTAAATTATCTAATAATTTCTACTTAATATTTTACCATAATGAATAATAAAAATATTAAAAATTATTTACCATAGTTAAGGTAAAAACTAGTTTACCAAGGGTTAAATTAAATAGAAAATGGTTAAAAAGGACCAAAATTTTATAATTACAATTTTATGGTCATATTTTGACCTTATGGCTTATAAGTTTCACTAATTTTCCATTTTGGATCCTTTTTTCATGAGAAAAATGTGGGTGTAATTCTTTCTTTTCAAAAATTACAAAGGTGTCATCTCCCCCACATATAAAATCCCACCACCTATCCTCTAATAATTAAACTTATAAAAACCATTTTTTTGGAAAATAAATTATCAAATAAATTCCTTAATACCCTACCCTCATCTCATAATCCTTATTTTGATCATAAATCTGACAATGGAAGGCTTTTTTTGTATACCTAAAGAGGTTACTGGAAGAGGTAATGTTTCTCAAAAGAATTTTTATTTTATTTATTACTCCAACTCCATAAAATATTATTATATCATAATGATATAATAAATTTAATAACTTAAATATAATTAGATCTTATTATATTTTGTTTATCACCTATATACATCTCCTCTTCCCTCAAATGGGATATGATAACGTCAATCATGTGTAGGGTGGACTACTGCCACATAAACTGATTTGACTTGTCTTCCATCAACATGTCTCATGGGTTGGAATAATTATGGATATAATGTATATAAATGATATTTTTAAAATTATTATAATTATGTATGTATAATATCATATATTACATTTTACTTTCAATTCTGTGGGAGATATGATAACATTGTTTGTGTGTATGGTGTACTACCACCTCACTAAGCGATATGATTTTTTTGTCACTTGTGATTTATATGGAATCTAATAAGGATCAATTTAATGGATATATTTGATATATATGAAATTATAATGATTATTTATAGGTGAATTATCATTTTCATTTTTTTAATTCCATCTGTTGAAATAATAGAATCAACGTTCATATGAATGTTTGACCAACCTTCTCTATAAACGATGTAATCCTTTTATTTATCTATAAAATTATAAATATTTATAAATATTTATATAATAAATATATATGATATGTATCTCATGGTTAAAATTATGTATATTATGGAACCATGATCAAATTATAAGGACCAAAATCACCGAACTATAACATACATGAAAAATGAAGCAATTATTACCCAAAATAATGATTTTAGCAATGAATTATTAATAAAATAGTGATATAAATGTATAAGTAAATAATTTTTTTTATGACAAATATTATTATAGGTCATTAATATATTTATAATAAAACTATGTTTATTATATAGTCAGTTCGAACGTTTTTTTGGTCTCTGAGGCGGTGTGTTTACGAGTTTGGAAATAATGAAAACAATGGTCTGACGGGTGATGAGCATTCTTCTATTATTATTGAGACATTCCCTTTTCCATATTTGTTTTTACATGATCTGTGTCATTATCCTTATGGGGTACTAGATTGATCCAGTGGGGATTGTGTAGTTTATCCCTTCTGCATTACAAAGGAGGCGCCACCGTCAAATGGTCTCAATGGGCGATTTCATGGGGTCAAGTAATTATGAAATAGATCCTCTTAGGATATAACATCCTTATATGGTCTTCAAAGGGATTATTCATGGTTATTTTCAAAGTTAGGCACTCGTTGGATGATGATTTGGCCAACGACACTTCAGTACTCCATCGGTCGAGAGGATGGGAGGTCGGGCTCATCATACCCTTTTGTAGGAAATTATTGCCTATTATATAACTCTTTTATAGATTTAAGTCATGTTCATATGTTCATGAATCCATTTTTTATTCTTGAAGAGTGTATTTTAGGCTATCCCTGGTTTCCAGGATCATCATAGGCATCCATGAACTTGATTATACGGAGGTAGAGCTGACTTAATCCATGAAATAAGGTTTTCTGGAGTTTATCAACATCTAGGGGGACGTAATATGGATTGATGTTGGGATCTATCACATAAAATGGCATTCCTACATATCCTTAGGAGAGGAATCATATTCCATGTAGTTCGGGAATGGGTTTGGGCGTACACATGGGATCTGTCCATTTGAGGGGACATGATTAGGTGAACCCTTTTTGGAAGATAACCCTTTTCATCTCAGTCCATCAAGTAGGCATCATACGTATCATAGTTTGAACAGGAATCATAATTTTCATAGTTCAAGATGTGTTGGTATTGTGTATTTTGTGACATCACAAACCTCTAATCCCAATTGAGTCATACTCGGTGTGATAAACAGTAGGATACGATAGATTCAACTGTCCAATCACCTACTCTCCAACTGATGGGAGATGGCGGGCCTACAGCAGAAGAAGTTAGGGTGATGATGGTTGAGGGAATGGGGCGATGAACCTTTCAATGTGGGATGACATCGGAGGTCATGCGGTGCGGTCCTTGGAATATTGGGGACTTACATCAGAAGGAGTACCCCAAAACGCATTATGGGAAAGGGGTAATGTCATATCTCATCAAAAAGAGTATAGAATATTATTCCTTTGACTGATCATCATTCCTCATTTAATTAAAAAGTAAGTGATCACCCTTAATCTCTAGATCGAGGAGGTTCACATCAGCGTCCCAAGGATGGAATCCATGTTACCCTAGGAATGTAGACTTACAGAAACCTTTAGAATCCAAACAGTTGTTGGGAGATCCGTTGTGACTCTACTTTGCATGGATATTTAAACTCAAAGGGGCACGATGATGTGCCCGATGATCTGATCATAGAGGTTCGGTGGATTTGGATGAGGCTTTATCCGGATACCGGGGGACTATTTCATGGAAGGGCTATAGAGGATGGGACAGTATTGGAGAGGCGAGATTGGAACTGGGGGAAGAACAATTTAAGAGGACCCAATCCACATATTTTTTCTAATGCAGGATGAGGGAGCTCCACATAAAATAGTGGTATGTGGGTAGAGGGGCTTCCTTATACCAAAGTAGTACGCGGGCTTTGGCATAGACCACTGTGCACCACATTAGTGCATGGTCCTGGATGCAGACCACCACACCGCTTCAGGTTCCATCCACATACTAATATATTATGTGACGTTGGGTTCAATCGTAATATTGATACACTACATGGAACACCATTTTGAAGGAGGGTACTGAAACCTATCGTTTATGGGGATTTCATCCACGAGTAATGTGTGGTTTGTGATTACACCAATTAGGTCCATGGTTTTCCAATTATTATTATGTTCCTTATTTTTAGGTTTCACAACTAGTTATACCTGCAGAAATGTGGTTTGCAATTTGGACGTCAGCAATGATTCGAAACCGAATCCAAAATCCTCTCTGAATTATTTCTTCCAACCTTTGGGGTCTCTTCTATTTTTTCATCATCTGTCCTTCTCAATTCCATCTGCGATCCTTTTATAGAGAATTTGTACAAACATATATATGGAAATGTGGTGCCATTATTGGAAGCCTGTGAAGAGATATCTCGATCTATAGAAGAAACGATCAACTGGGGTTTTTGGAGGCTACAGTTCGTTATTCATGGTTCGTGGAAGCCTGCCAATTTGCTTCATTAGTGAATAGATGAGTTAATGAGATGGTATCTGAATGGACTTTGTGAATTTGATTCCACCAGTGATGTGGTTTATGAGCACTTGGGTTCATTTTCCATCACTCTATAGGCTAGTACCTCACAGGTCATTCTGCATACTAGTGGTTCTCAGTTCACGCATTCAGATAACCCTTCCTTGTTTTAGTACATGGGTTGCTTAAAAATATTTTATAAATTCAATTCCATCATGTTTCTTCTAAATTTTTCAACTCAATCTGCATAAATTCTATTTAATATACTTTTAATAATGATTTATTCCTTTTGCAAAGTGATTCTAGGTGTATTTTTTTCCTTTTATAATCTTTCAGTCCCTAAAAATTCCCTCCATCAGAATGGGGTATGTTCAAAATAAAGATAAGACTATTCCAACATAGAAGATGTCTTGAACTGAAGTGGTTTGTATTAGAATAGATAGGTTTGGTAGGAGGTTCGACACATATATAGAGGGTCCTAGGTCATTTGTATTTTCCTATTTCTCATCGTGAAATGTGATCTCAACTCTCCCTTGGATTTCTCTCCATCATGTTACCATCTCTTTTGTGAAATCTGTATTCTGAAACTACTTTTTTTGTGTCGCAAACCGATCTCTTCACAATTTCCTCAACAGAAGAACTGGATTTTGGGTTTCAAGAACTGGGTTGGGGAATTGAAAACTAAAATTCGGACCTCTGTGTAGGATAACTCTACGTGGTTTGTGTGTCCCACATACCGAACTTGAACCAATGAACTGAACATTACACCATAAAATCATTAACATAAACATCATATATAGAAATGGTGAGGCCTTGGTTCATGGTTTCTTCTTTCTGTGAACCCTTCTGTTCAATGGCCAAAAATCTACAGGCCAGCGCCTCACGGGAATTTCTCATACCGTACCTATACGTAGTATAATATTTCCACATACCACAACAGTATGTGAGGATTTATTCTACATATCATGCAACACATGAGAAATGGATATCGTGAACCATTTTTGGGAGAAGTATGTTGAGCCCCATGTGGAATGTTTTTATTTCCTTTAGCCATTTTTTGTGGCATTTATCCTATAATTTTCATTGGACTAACTTTTTATGGGATTTTGGATCATTCTTTGCTGGGTTTAATGGCCCATTCACAGATTGTGACGAAATGAACCAAGATGAGGGAAACCATGGTTGAAGACTATGAGTACCATATTTGGTCCTACATTGTTCATCATGATAGATTCTTAAAAGATCTCCTTACACTAGGGAGCCTAGCTTACCCATTTTCGAAGCAATTTCCACTTTATGGATTTGGTCTTCCTGATGACGTTCCTTTGGAATTGGATAACCCCAGTACTCCTTTCATTCTCCAAGAACCATTGCAAGGTCATGATTAGGACAAATATTTCCTCAATAGGAGAGGCCATGGATACTCTGATTCTAGAAAATTTGTTCATATTAGAAAGCTTGGGGTGGAGTTATAGTGATCATAGGTGTCACAACACTGCCCTGAAACTAGTGACCCAAGAGTACCCATCTATTATCAATGATTCTTGAGAAAACCCTAATATTGGGTAGAGTACCAAATGGGACCAACAAACTGCAAGATGCTTCTCTGATGAATGGGACTAGGGATTCTGGATACACCAAACTGGTTTATAGTCCCCTAACCAGTTGGAGGCGGTGAACATATATCAAGTATCTTATGTCTCTCATTTCATAGCTTTCTCTCTAGGTGAAATCCTTCCCGAGCTGTTGTGCCACTGGTTTTCAAGCACCAAAGCATTCTATTATTCGAATGGGGAGGTGGGAATCAGCTTATGGGACCTCCACTAGCTCAAAGGGCTCCCCATCCTTGGAGATATGTATGGAGAGTTTCTTCTGGTAGCTACTACATAGGATGATACCGACCATGTGTCCCCTTTGTCAAAGAGCCTACTTGTTAGGGTAAGGGATGACATGATCACCCCCTCCAATATTTTTCTCTCATCCCATTTGATGCTTGGATATAGTTATTTATATAGGTTAATGAGCCTAAGTCATGACCTCGATGCATTCAAACTCATCTATCCCGTTATTCTCGATATATTCCATGGTCATATTTCCCTACTCTTGATGTAGGATGATATTCTACCTAGGGATATGAGCTTCAACCAGACATTCCACCTATGCTTAGATTAGAAGGTTTCTTTCTATTTTTTTAGTGGATGGATCTTCCCATACCACGATGTATTTTGGTTTGGTGCTTAAACTCTGATGATGTCAGCTGTGATGGCAAAGGGTCAACCAATTAATCTGTCCACTCAAACTCTAGCCTGACTTTATGAGTTTTTGGGGAAGATACACTTAGGTAAAACCCCACATCATCTCATCATATCATTTCAATTACTATATGGGTGAATGGAAGAACACATCCCTTGCTATGAAAAATGAAACACTATGAGGGTTCCTTTCTATGACTTTCAACATGACCTTCTTAAGATTTCCAATGTTTTTCCTTGGTCTTTAAGCATTAGTGATGCAGTTGGGCTACTAAATGACACTTCTAGATTATCATTTTCACCCCCTCAAGGGTTATTAAGGGGTGAAAAGGGTAGTTATTCATAGGAAAACTCATAAATTATCCCGATTTGGGGTGGGATTATCACTTATCGTATAGATCGAGTGGCCATTTGGAATCCATACCTCCCTTATCAGTTAACCATGAAATTTGGGTGCCTTAAAAAAATATCACTTATTCCTACTATTTAGTTAAGGGGAGAATCTCATCTCCTAAATATTCTCCATTTATGGATTATGATGATATGGTAGGGTGCCACTATGGAGGTTATCATCCCCAATATAATGGGATCCACATTTTTATAAATGGAATATAACCATCTGTGGGTGGGTTGTTACCCTGACGGGGTGTTGGGAAGACCAGTTCGATGGGTCCAAAAGCCTCTAACCATACTTCTCCACATCTTGACCCAAATACCCATGCCATATATTCCATATCCTATGATGAGTGTGATGACTACATCTTCTATTCTTGTCCTTGTAACATCCACAATGGCTACACCATCTATTCCTTCCCTTGTGGTGAGAAAACGCTCGATCCTCCAATGAATGTATCTGCAAGGGGCTTCGTCGGTGCGGCATATCTAAGTGGGTAGTGATTCAAACTACTCCTATATTGTGGATAATGCCTATTAACCTAATGAGGATATCCCTATCAGAGTCTAACTGGATACCTTAAACATCACGACTAGTCCTCTGCATCCATCTCTAACAATCAAACCATCTGAGGGTAAGGAGAGCCTCCATATTTGGTAACCTATATTAGGTCCCTTCCTGATACTATAATGATACTTCCTTCCTAAAGGCAGGTTGAGGAATGGGAGGAACAACTCCCTAGTGCTACGGAGAGGCACTAGGAAGTGCTAAAATAGGAACAACATTAGTTATATTCCCTTGTCGTGAAAACACCTCTAGATAGATTTCTTGACAAGAATGACAACTTATGGGAGTTATTTACCATGTTGGGTTATGGTGTCTTTGATTATAGGCATATTTTTCTTCTTATCTAATAGATTTCCATAGCCCTGTAATACCTCACTTCTTATGAGGATAAACTCTCCAAATTCAATTCTTCCCATCATCAGGTTGTGACTTTATGAGATGATTCAGAGGAAATAAATCACTGAACGATGGAAGAGGTGAAGGATTATGATTTGTTGATCACCTAAAAGGAAGATATGTGAGAAATAGAGGTCAACATGGCAATGTTAAGGGCTCAACTTTCCTCTTCATGTGCCAATTATAAAGCTATCTAGAAGAGAGGATGAGACCAAAAAAGTTGTTTTAGAAGGCATATGCCCGATGGTCAAGGCTAAAGAGAATGGGAGAGATTATTTTGAGAAAAATATTGGTGGCCCGCAACAGTCACTTTCCATTTTTCAGAAATAGGTGAGCCATGACATATAGTAACTCTCCCTAAATCATGATGTGTACTCATTTTCTTCTGACATAATGGTGAGACATAGAATTGGGGATGTTCCTCCATTTTTTTTTTGAACTTAACAAAACTAATCATCCTCCTAATATTTATTTCATTCTTTTCTCATAAATAATATTAATCGTGATCAAGAATATAAACATCATTTTGATCAGGTATTAATTTTAAATCATGATTCAAAACTAGTAAAATGAAATAATAGAATCTGGATTTAACTTTGGCCTCATTTTCATTACTCGGGGAGAATAGTTTGACTATTACTGAGGTTTCATGGAAAATATCACTGACTTTTGTGTAATTTTCATTATCACCATAATTGTTTCCCAAGCATATTTCATACGATCATAGTGGGTATAACTTGACTTTTTCTGAGGCCTTCCTTTGAGGGGTTTCCTAACTAACAATATTTACATCTATTTTGACAGCTCACCATTTTTTTTCATTTTTCTAATCCATACATAATATAGGTTTAATGAGTTGATACTTGACTTTTATTCGGGGGATCCCTTTGTCGGTTTTCACTCTAGGTGGTATTTCATCTTTTTCGCTGGTGGTTTATAGTTGTGCCAATCAGACTTCTTACTAATGTTTTGTGCTGAACATTTTTGACCAAACATGAAAGGGAAGGGTCCCTAATTAGGGATTCATCATCCTAGAATGTCCAAATAACTTTCAGACATGAATGAGTGATTTTTATTGACCCTAAATTTGTGACTTTTGTACATGTACAATGTCCAGGAACAATTTTAAGCTTATGGAGGTAGGATAGGACTCTCTTGAGGATGAATTTTCCTTTTATTGATGGTCATCTCATAGGAATCATTTGAAGATCCACTAGGGCATGATGTGCATAGTCAAACAAAGGTGTCTGCAGGATACTAGCCTTCCATCTCCGATGGCTTGGTAGGATTTATAACACATTGAATTTGTTTTGGGGTAGAGAACCACAATGGGTGGCCTACCTGAGGGATGATATTTGAATTTATTAGGGACATATGTATTGGATTTGTATGGGAATCATCTCCCACATGATTTTTACATGCGTAAGGGACATCCAATGAATGGCCAGTTCAATTAGATTTCTTTTTCATGACTGGGAACTTGTATAGGGGAGGATAAGTACGATGTTATCTAGAGGGGTTTTCCAAATCTGGGGGGTGAGATGGGACAAAAATGTCATATGAGCATACAGAAACTAGAAAGTCCCCTCTTTAGGATGAATTTTCCCTTGATTGGTGTTTGTCTTGTAGACATCATTTACAGAGCCACCAGGGCATGATGTGCACAGTCAAAAAAAGGTGTCCATAAGACACGGACATTCTATCTCTAATGTCCATGAAGAAGTATATAGATTGGTACCTTTATGTACATGGCATATAACCCATTAAAAAGGGTTGATCCTAAGCATGAAAGGGTATATTTATTTGGTTGGTCTTCTCCGAGAAACCCGAATATAAGTGGGGGAATTTTTGTTTCATATGTTGATCAACTTCCCGCATATGGATGGGGTATATTTATTTTAGAGAAGCCTCAAGAGAGACCAGAGATGAATTGTTCCATAATGATCTGATATATCTATAATGTGGGTAGGAAATACTATGTAAACCATGACTCTGAGGGTTTTTTAATCAGGAGGGGTGTCATGAGTCTTGGGAGCCTTCAAGCGTAATGAGATAAGATAGGACTCTATTGAGGATGAATTTTCCTTTTTTGATGGTCATATTATAGGAATCATATATAGATCCACTAGGAAATGATGTTTATAGTCAAATAAAGTTTTCAATAGGACACTGAAATTCCATATCTAATGGACATGGAAGATTAAGGTGATTCAAGATTACTCAAAGCGCAAAGTTTGAGGTATCGAAATAGTGTATCCAGTTACATTAGAAACATTCTGGATGTGATTCACTAATGGGGTTAGGTATCCCCTATATAGATCTGACTCATAATCAAGGTGAGGAATTCTTCCCATATTTGGAGTAACCTATAGTTTAACATCGTACAGCCAGGACATGGGGTCCCTAATGGGGATGGGAACCATGACATGCCTTTTAGGTTCATGCTTCTAGGACCAAACTCTTAGACTTATTTTCAATGATGTAATGGTGGATCTTTTACTGAGATCCATAAGTTCACGTGAGCTATGCTCGGTGTGAGAAACAATGGATTAAGAGGATTCTGTATAACCACTTAAGAATAGAAAAATAAATTACAAAAATCCTTTTAGGCTTAAACCAATGATATTTAGTTTAACTTTATGAAGTAAGGATTATTCTGGCCTTGCAATTTTGCATCATGCTATGAAGATGTTATTCTATGCAGTTTAGGGTCATACAGGGAGGACATTATGTTGTTTAGTTTAGGGTCATGCATTGAAGAAATTATGTCACAAAGACCATTAATATATTTGAGTTAACTGTGGTTGTAATATTCTATAATTCCTTATACATGACTAATGATAGATGGTGTAAACCATATTCCCAGGAAGAAACTCGGATTCTGATGAATGACATGGGGAATAGAAGCCATTGGGCATACCAATGTAGGAGATAACTCTTCTAAGGATGAATTTTCCTTTAGTTTATAGCCATTTAGTGGGAAACATATGTAGAGCTACTAGGTAATGATGTGCATAACCAAACAAAGGTGTCCATAGGACACTGGCCTTCCATCTTCGATTGACATGAATGTTTATGGGGACCCAATCTTTCTTAGAGTATGGAGATTGAAAAAAAGGAATGATGTGTCTGGGAATGTAAGAAATATCTAAACCATGATCAGTTGTAAAATACTGGAGCTTTCTAATATATCTGACTCATATGTTTGTGGAAGCATGATCTTTTGACTTCTTATGAGTGTTGAAATTCATACATGGAATTTTCATCTTCTCATTAAATATTTTGTGAACGAAATTGGGGGCTAGTTTGAGATCTCATAACATTGAAAATCGGGCCGCACCTAACTCTTAAAGACTCTCTGTAACACCCGAGACATTAATGAGAAATCTTTGGTTTTTATGTTATATAAATCATCTAAGGAATATTTCACTACACACAACACTAGCTTGGCTTTCTTCCCACGCAATCGCGACCTTCCTCGATAGCCTACGTCGTACGCAATACCGAGTTTCACAAAACAACAATATGCTATTAAAATATTATAAAAACTCACCGTTATTAACAGTAATACCCAATTTTTGAAATTCTGAAATTTTTATTTTTCAAAACGGACTTCATTTTTGGATTCGGAATATCGAAATTAGCCTAGGGTGAAATTTTGGTATTTTTCTGAATACTTTCAATTTTTGATGAATAGTGAAAACACAGGGTTACTATTTAAAACCTGACTTTTTATTTAAATAATTATTTATTTTATATAAATTTATTTTAGGTCAAAATTGATACATAATACTTATATATGTTCAATTCAGTTCATTGGAGTCATTTTATAATAATTTTAGATATATAAATATTTTATTGAACTTTTCACTATCTTTTACCCACCTCATAGGAGAATTTCCAAATTCACATAAAACATAATTTTACCGCTTCTGTGTGTGGAATTTAAAAAATCTGAGAGACACATTTGATTTCATTAAGTAAAATGTTGTTCAATGTGATGAAAATAATTTTTGGTGAATAGTAACTTTTTTTACCACGATTTAAAGTAAATAGGGTAATTAAGGGTAAAAATTATATTTTTATTACCCTAAAACATGTCCTAATTCTATTTGATAAGTGCAATTCGGCCAAAAACAACCTTAGGAATAAAATATGGCCATTTTGGCCCACTTGGATTAGATTAGGACATTTAATATTAATTTATTTAAAGAAGGGTTAAAATAGTTAAAATCAAAGTTTAATAAGTATATAATTTTTAATATAGGGTTATACATAAGATAAATTAGACTATAAATATTCATTATAAAGATAAAAACATTACCTACATAGTGGTAGTTTATTTATAATTTTTATACCTTAAATATTTTAATTAATTTATGACACAATAGTGATGAAGTTATTATGTTATTAATGAAATATTGACATAATTGATGTTATAAATACCCAAATAAATGTAATTTGAGACTTATTATGAATTACACTACATTAATAGGTTAATATTTCATGTTATTATTCATTTAATTATCTTTGTTCGAACTGATCATTCTGTTATGATTTTCATAAAAATCAATTACCAAATAGTGTTAAAATTGACATAAAATAGTTTTTAAAACAAATATTATATTATTAATTGATATTTTATTCATAAAAATATACATATCAGCCAAATGACTTATATAAGGATATATATATTAGTAATAAACATGTTGGGGTTCATCTGGCTTGTTATAGTATGTTTATAAACCATATATTGTAAGAAAACAAGAAGACAAGGTAAGAGTAAAATTATTTAACATAAAGTTAGATCTATTTGGTAAGGTTAAAATAGAAACATAAACTTTTCAAAATTCTATTGGATGAAGTGGTTTCGACCCATCCCCACCTTAGCATCGAAATAAATCAATTTGGAGCTATTTAAAACGGAATATGACTTCGAAATAAAATAATATTTTTAGTTTTTCCAAAGGTGCCCCTCTCCTCCCTTATAAAAGGGGACCTCACCCCTCTCTTCCTCACACCACTTTGAGCCATCATGATCGGCCAAAACCTGCCAATTTATCCCCTCCAATTCCATAGAAACATCCTAGAGGTTCTGGTCTTCTTAAAAGAGCAATCGTAGTTCCCTAAGAGGAGGTTTCAAAAGGCGTGTCGAAAGAAGTGGTAATATCCGTTACCGATTCTATCAACATTATTTCTTCTTATACATCTTATACTTTAGTTGTTTCATTATGAATTAATAACATCAGTATCACTCATATACTGATATGTTATTATATTTATGAAACAACTCTATTTCACCATCTATCCATCCTACGGAAAATGAAATCAGTGCGCTTGTGTACGTACGGAATACCGTCTCCACGCCGTGGTGTAATCTATTTTCCACCACCACCTTACTTGGATGTGTATAATGGTGTAAATAATGACTATATATCATTATTTGAAATTTTTATTGATTCTAAAATTGTATACATACACTCCAATACAATTCCACGATCTTGGGAACGATATCATCGCTCATGCGTACGTACGGAATACCGTCTCCACGATGTGATGCAACTCGTTCTACATGATATTCATTGCATAATGATTATATAAATGAATTTAATGAATTAATATGATATATATTACACTAATACCATTCTGGAAATGAGGTATATATAACCTAAAAAGAATAATAAGAATTTATTTGACAAAACATGCATAAGAACAAAAAGTAATAAACACCCGAATAACAAGCAGCAATGAAATATTACTGATAAGAAGCTAAGAATATGACCATATACGATATCATAAAAATGAGTATGATTCAGGAATAAGTCAATGATATTATTTAAATCATTATACAGGATTTTTGGACACTTACAAAGCAAATCGGACCTAAGGTAAGGGATAATCTCGCAATCTCATTTTTATCCGAAACTGTTTATACTTCAGAATTTACTAGGGAATATTTATCATACACATCCATGTTTCCTCAATATGTAATATTTATATCCTTATAAAACTGTTTAAATCCTATTTTACCCTTCGGTGAGTTTTTAGTAAAAGATATGAAAGGAATCTTTTGTCGTTTTTTGTACGAGGTACTTTTTGACTTTTCCAACAAAAGTACGAGAAGAATATTTTTTTAACTTATACGACATGGATGGATTTTTAATACATTATTTCCAAGAATATTTCTTTATAATTTTTCAAGTATATTTTTAATCAACTTCATTTATTTTAAAATTGTATGAAATGTTAAGAAAGGAAAAATGTTTTAGAAGTAGAAAGGATATTTTCCTCAAGAATGGATTTCAAGTGTTTTATCAAAATTATTTTCCATCTAAGATAATATAGGGTTATGTTTCTATCCTTATTATTTCATTTATTTGATTATGTTGTGATAGAATTATTTTTATGAATTCTTTTATCTTATATGAATTGTTTTATGATGTCACGATGTTTAAGAATCCCATTTTTATTACATGGGTTAAGCTATGATGTATGATTTATGATATTGTGGTACACATAAGAATGGTATCATTATGAGATGGGTGGGACCTATATCTCCCTCCAATGCATTGGGTATAGATTTATATCTCATGAGATAGACAAGGCTGGAACGGCAGGTTAAACTGGTTCAGTGAAACAGGACTGAAACGAGGAGTGAACTCGATTCAGAAATGGAAATTTTCCACTAAGATAGTCTTGGAAATGAGTGTTGACTACTAGAAATGATTTTCTATGATTATGTGTGTATTCCACAAAGATTCATGTTTCAAGTTATGATTATTGGGATTACATTTCACTACTATGATTTATCCCATGTTATGAAATTATGATCTCTTTTACAGGTTAGGATTTCCAAAATGTTATGTTCTTATGACTATGATGTGATTGATATTTATTTTGTTTTCCATTACTGATAATTTGAGCTCACAATTTTGTATGTTTTCTTTCCCTATGTCAGGAAGAAGGATATTAAGTAGTATATTCCAAAAATGGGCTATAGATATGATGAAATAAATGGGAGACAATGTAGATGATTTATGAACAAGTTGTATATGTTTCCCAGTTTCTAAAGACACTATACCTATACGGTCCATTCATGGTTTTGTTATATGTTTTAATAAGTGTACATAAATTTTGAAGTATAAACAATGTATGTAATGTTTGGTTCATTATAGGTGGTATCCGAGGAAAGGTATGGTCAACCTTTGGAAACTAGGATGTGAAAGCCTTAGTAAGAACCCTAAGGATAAGTATAAGCATAGAACACGGTCATAGTGTTTTAGAAATGCCATGAATAACCTATGATAAGACCTTAAGGGCAAACTTTTATTCTTGATTATGTGGTTTTCCTATTATAATTAGTGTTTATCACACTCTTCTTCATGGTTTTAGTCAATGGATGGAACCTGAAAGAACCGTGTTAATGCAGAATGTGATGGGAAATGCAATGATTGTCCCACTGAGAAACCAAACGTTATGGGAGCTAGAATGAAAAATCTTGTAGCCATGCTCGCACAACATTCTCAAGCCATGAATCATGCAGGACTTCAAAACGATCAAAGGAAGGAGAAACATTCTGTTGAATCTTCATGAAGCAGCGTCCACCTTCATTCAGCGGGTTTTTTGATCCTTTAGTGGATGAACAATGGATCAGTACCACTGAAATGATATTTTCAGTTCTTGAATGTTCTGAACATTATAAAGTCATCATAGCAGTGTATCGTTTGGAAGGACATGCTGATCAATGGTGGAATCTTATCAAGAATACGAGGAAAAGGGATGAAATTGAATCCATGGAATGGGATGAGTTCAAGAACTTATTTTTCAATAAGTACTTACCTCATATTCTTTGAAAAGATATGGAGAAGAAATTTCTGGAATTAATGCAAAAGGATGATGAATTTGTTGGTACCTATGAAGAAACTTTTACAAGACTTGCAAGGTACGCTTCTGGTATTATTATCCAACCTTAGAGTAAGATCAATCGATTCTTTAGTGGCTTAAAACCAAGTCGTCGAAGGGTGTTAGCCAAAAGGGACTTCAATAGCTATGAGGAAATTGTTCGATGTGCTCTCAATGTTGAGATGGAGATTAGTGTAACCCATCAGTCAAATGGGTTTGATAAGAAGAGGAAAATGGAATTCAATGGAAAATCTAAAGACCACACTGAAATGAAGATGAGTTTTCCCTTATGCTCAATGTGTGGAAAAAACATGGAGGGAGTTGTCTTAAAGGGACAAGTAAATGTTTCAAATGTGTAAAGGGAGGTCATCGGGCATTTGATTGCCGCAATGATGGGAAGAAGATGTCTAGTGATGAGAAAAAAGAAAAGGCTACATATAGTGAACCTCCTACACTTCAATGTTACAAGTGCAAGAAAATGGGGCATTATGCCAATCAATGCCCTAATCCAAGGGTCATTTATGACAATCGACATCAACAAACTCTTAAGGTTAAAGAAAAAGGAAAGTCACATGCAATTTCTATCAGCGATGTGGAGTACGATAACGATGTGGTGAAAGGTAAACTTACCATCCACTCTAATGTAGAAAATGTATTATTTGATTCTGGATCCACCCACTCATTTATTTCTAAAGAATTTTCTAAGGGTATCACTATATTACCTCAAAAGATAGATGTTGTGTTACCTGTGACAACCCCTAAGGGCACAAAAGTCGCATCAAAAGTTTATAATTATTCTCCGATTAAAGTTTTTGGGAAAGTGCTTCCTGCAAATCTTGTGATCCTTCCTATACTGGAATTTTATGTGATTCTTGGCATGGATTGGTTTTCTTTATATGGAGCTTATATCAATTTCCAATGAAGGGAAGTAACATTTCATATTCTAGATCAATCTATGATCGTTTATCGATGCAAGGATAAACATAACCTTCCAGTAGAAATTTCTTCCATCATATGGGTCTTTATTCCACTAAATGAAGGTTATTGATCTCAACTGGTTGGAGAGAAACTCACGATTATAATATTCCCATTGTACGGGAGTTTGATGATGTATTTCCGGAGGAATTACTAGGTCTTCCACCAAATCGTGAAGTTGAGTTTTCAATAGAACTCGTACCAGGTGCTTTGCATATCTCAAAGACACCTTATAGAATGGCCCCAATTGAGTTCCAGGAATTGAAGAAGCAACTCCAAGAGAATCTTGATAAGGGATTCATATGACCTAGTGCATCACATTGGGGAGTACCTATTCTATTTGTTAAGAAGAAAGATGGATCAATGAGACTCTATATTAATTATCGAGAACTTAACAAGATCACTATCAAGAACAAATATCCTCTCCCACGCATTGATGACTTATTTGACCAACTACGCGGAGCTCAATACTTTTCCAAGATCGATCTTCGTTCAGGGTATCATCAATTAAGGGTCAAAAGGGAGGATATACCAAAGACAACTTTCTATAAAAGGTATGGACACTATGAATTTATAGTGATGCTATTTGGTCTTACTAATGCCCCTACTATCTTCATGGATCTGATGAATATAGTCTTTAGAGAACAGATTGATCAGTTTTTTGTAGTCTTTATAGACTATATTCTTGTCTATTCAATGAGATAGGAAGAACATTAAGATTATTTGAGAATTATATTGAAGACCTTGAGAAAGGAGCAGATTTACGCCAAATTTACCAAGTGTGAATTTTGGCTTCAAATAGTTGCATTTTTGGGTCACATAATCTCAAAAGAGGGGATATCTGTGGATCTAGCAAAAACAGAGGTTATCGAAAGATGGTCAAGACCGACAACAGTAACTGAGGTCCAAAGTTTTCTTGGTTTGGATGGATATTATCAACATTTTGTGAAAGATTTTTCATGATTATCTAATCCACTCACCAAGTTGACTCAGAAAAGAGTTAAGTTTGTTTGGATGGAGGAATGTGAAGAGAATTTCAAGGAGTTGAAAAGAAGGTTATCCAGTGCACATGTGCTCACACTGCCTTGTAGTGGAGAAAGGTTTGTGATCTATAGTGATGCATCCAAGAAGGGATTGGGGTGTGTTATCATGCAAAATGATATGGTGATAGCTTATTCCTCATGACAGTTGAAAATCCACGAGCCAAATTACCCAACTCATGATTTGGAGATAGCTGCGGTAATATTTGAAATAAAGATTTGGAGGCATTATCTTTATGGAGAAACGTGTGACATTTATACTGATCATAAAAGTTTAAAGTATATTTTCCCACAAAAGGAGATGAATATGCACCAAAGAAGATGGTTGGATTTGATTAAGGATTACAACTTCTCAATTCATTACCACCCTGGGAAAGCAAACAAGGTGCCAGATGCATTAAGTCGACAAGACAAAGCTAGCTTATCCATGATAAGGATCACAAAAGATCCAATATTTATGGATTTACAAAGGATGGATCTTGGAATTATAATGAAAGGGGAAAAATCCTATCTTTCTCAAATGAATGTTCAACCATCTATACATGTGAAGATTAAAGAGGCACAGAAAGAAGATGTAGAGTTACAAAAGAAGGTGAGAAATGTTCCTGAATTCAACCTTGATTGTGATGGGATAATAAAGTTCATGAATCGGGTTTGTATTCCTCCGATCCCCGAATTAAAGAAAGAGTTGCTGGATGAGGCTCATAGTTCTTCATTCTCTATTCATCCTAGAAGCACGAAGATGTATAGGAACCTGAAAGAGTACTTCTTGTGGGATGGTATGAAAAGAGATGTTGCTGAATATGTCTCTTGATGCTTGGTTTGTCAGCAATTAAAGCTGAGAGATAGAAGTATAAGGGTATGTTAAAACCATTACCCATACTCGAATGGAAATGGGAAAACATCACTATGGACTTTGTCACAGGACTTCCTAAAACATCCAAAGGCAATAATTCTATCAGGGTCATAGTTGATCATCTTAAAAAGTATGCACACTTCATTTCTATTAGAGAGGATTTATCTCTAGATCAGCTTGCCATGATATATGTAAAGGAAGTGGTAAGATTTTATGGAGTACCACTTTCCATTATTTCTGATCAGGATCTGATGTTTACCTCAATGTTTTGGCGAAGTATTCAGAATACTCTGGATACCGAGTTGAGTTTCAGCACTGCTTATCATCCTCAGAAAGACGGTCAGTCTAAGAGAACAATTTAAACTCTAGAAGATATGTTAAGAGTTTTATCTATGGATTTCAAAGGTGGTTAGGATCAACACCTGCCTTTGGTAAAATTTTCTTATAATAATAACTTTCACTCCAGTATTCAGATGGCTCCTTGTGAAGCTCTCTATGGAAAGAAATGCAGGACTCCAACTTGCTGGGATGAAGGTGGGGAAAGAAAGCTATTAGGACCTGATCTTGTTGATAAGATGGTAGAAAAGGTAAGATCTATTCAACAACACATAAGAGTAGCTCAGAGTCAACAACAAAGTTATGCTGAGAACCAATGAAAAGACCTAGAGTTTGAAGTGGCTGATAAAGTGTTCTTACAAATATCTCCATGGAAGAGGGTCATGAGATTTGTAAAGAAGGGAAAGATAATCCCTAGATATATCGGTCCTTTTGAAATTCTGGATCGTGTTGGGAAGGTAGCTTACTGATTGGCACTTCCAATGAATCTCTCTCAAGTTCACAATTTGTTCCATGTATCTCTCCTGAGAAAGTACATACCTGATCCTTCACATGTACTCAGCTCAGAAGTTGTACCGTTGGAACAAGATCTTTCTTATGAAGAACATCCGATAGAGATTTTGGATCGTAGCAAAAAAGAACTTTGGAACAAGACCACTCGCTTGGTGAATGTTTTATGGAGGAACCACCAATTATAAGAAGCTACATTGGAGCTTGAGGATATGATGAGGGAGAGGTATCCTCATCTGTTTGTTACAAAGTGATGAATTTCGAGTGAGAAATTCATTTTAAGCGGGGTAGAATGTAACACCCGAGACTTTTATGAGAAATATTTTGTTTTTATGTTATATAAATCATCAAAGTAATCTTTCACTACATGCAACACTATCTTGGATTACATCACACACAATCGCGATCTTCCTCAATAGCTTGTGTCGTAAGCTATACCGAGTTTCACAAAACAACGATATGCCATTAAAATATTATTAAAACTAGCTGTTATGAATAGTAATACCCACTTTTTGAAATTTTGAAATTTTTATTCTTCAAAACAGACTCCAATTTTAGATTCAGAATATCAAAATTATCTTAGGGTGAAATGTTGGTATTTTTCTGAAAACTTTCAATTTTTGATGAACAATGAAAACACGTGTTACTATTTAAAAACCGACTTTTTATTTAAATAATTATTTATTTTATTCAAATTTATTTTAGGTCAAAATAAATTACATAATACCTATATAAGTTCAATTCAATTCATTGGAGTCATTTTATAATAATTTTAGATATATTAAAATTTTATTGAACTTTTTCACCGCCTTTTACCCACCTCCTAGGAGAATTTCCAAATTCACATAAAACCTAATTTTACTACTTCTATGAGTGAAATTTCAAAAATCCGAGAGACATGGTTGATTTCAGTAAATAAATTTTGGTTCAATGAGATGGAAATAATTTTTGGTGAATAGTAACTATTTACGTTTTTACCATGGTAAAAAGTAAATAGGGTAATTAAGGGTAAAATTGATATTATTATTACCCTAAAACATGTCCTAATTCTATTGGATAAGTTTAATTCTACCAAAAACAACCTTAGGAATAAAATATGACCATTTAGGCCCACATGGACTAGATTAGGACATTTAATATTAATTTATTTAAAGAAGTGTTAAAATAGTTAAAATCAAAGTTTAATAAGTAAATAATTTTTAATATAGGCTTATACATAAGATAAATTCGACAATAAATATTGATTACAAAGCTAATGATATTTCCTACATAATTGTATTTTATTTATAATTTTTATACATTAAATAATTTAATTTATTTATGACACAATGATGATGCATAAATTATTTTATTAATAAAATTTTGACATAATTGATGTTACAAATATCCAAAAAATGTAATTTGAGACTTTTTATTACTTCCACTAATTTTATATGATAATATGAAATGTTATTAGTGATTTAATTAACTTGTTTGGAACTGGTCATTCTGTTATAATTTTCACAAAAATCAATTACCAAATAGTGTCCAAATTGACAAAAAATTGTTTTTAAAACAAATATTATATTATTAATTGATATTTTATTCATAAAAATCAATGGTTTGGCCAAATGACTTAGATATGGTTATATATATTAATAATAAACAACTTGGGGTTCGTTTGTCTTGTTATAGTAAGTTTATTAACCTTATAGTTTAAGACAATAAGAAGACAAGGTAAGAGTAAAATTATTTAACTTAAAGTTAAATCTAATTGATAAGGTTAAAATAGAAACATAAACCTGTCCAAATTCTATTTTATGAAGGTATTTAGACCAATCCCCACTTTAGCTTCTAAATAAATCAATTTCGAGCTATTTAATACCGAATATGACTTTATAAAAAAATAAGATTTTTTTTTCCAAAGGTGCCCCTCTCCTCCCTTATAAAAGGTCACCATCTCCCTCTCTTCCTTACACAACTATGACCCTTCAAGCTCGGAAAAACCCTATCCATTTCTCCCCTCCACTTCCCTAGAAACATCCTAGAGGTTCTGGTCTTCTTCAAAGACCAATCTTAGTTCCCTAAGAGGAGGTTTCAAAAGGCGTGTCGAAAGAAGAGGTAATATCCATTACCGATTCTATCAACTTTATTTCTTCTTCTACTTCTTCTTCATTAGTTGTTTCATTATGAATTAATAACATAAGTATCACTCATATACTTATATGTTATTATAAGTATGAAACAACTCTATTTCACCATCTATCCATCCTACGGAAAACGAAATCACCGCGCGTACGTACGTACGGAATACCGTCTCCACGCCGTGGTGTAATCTATTTTCCACCACCACCTTTAATGGATGGGTATAATGGTGTAAATAATGACTATATATGATTATTGTAAATTGGTATTGATTCGTAAATAGTATAAATACACTCCAATACAATTCCACGATAATGGGAACGATATCATCGGTCGTGCGTACGTACGGAATACCGTCTTCACGATGTGATGCGACTCATTCTACATGATCTTCATTGAATAATGATTATATAAATGAATTGAATGAATTAATATGATATATATTACACTAATACAATTCTGGAAATGAGTTATCTATAACCTAAAAAGAAGAATATGTATTTATTCGACAAAACACGCATAAGAACAAAAAGTAATAAACACCCGAACAACAAGTAGCAATGAAATATTACTAATAAGAAGCTAGGAATATGACCATATACGATATCATAAAAATGAATATGATTCTGGAATAAGTCAATGACATTATTTAAATCATCATACAGGAGTTTCAGACACTTATGAAGAAAATTGGACCTAAGGTAAGGGAAAATTTCGCAATCTCATTTTTATTCGAGATTATTTATACTTCAGAATTTACTGTGGAATATTTATCATCCACATCAATGTTTCTTCAATATGTAATATTTATATCCTTCTACAATTGTTTAAATCGAATATTACCCTTTGGTGAGTTTTTAATAAAATATATTAAAGGAATCTTTTGTCGTTTTTCGTACGAGGTACTTTTTGACTTTTCTTACAAAAGTAAGAGAAGAATGTTTTTTTAACTTATATAGCATGAATGGATTTTTAAAACATTATTTCCAAGAATATTCCTTTACAAGTTTTCAAGTTTATTTTTAATCAAATTCATTTAGTTTAAAATTGTATGAAATGTTAAGAAATGAAAAATGTTTTTGAAGTAGAAAGGATATTTTCCTCAAGAATGGAGTTCAAGTGTTTTATCAAAATTATTTTCCATCTAAGATAATATAGGGTTCTATTTCTATCCCTATTATTACATTGATTTGATTATGTTTTGATGGAATTATTTTTATGAATTCCTTTATCTTATATGAATTGTTTTATGATGTCATGATGTTTAAGAATCTCATCATTATTACATGGGTTAAGCTATGATTTATGATTTATGATTTTGTAAAACACATAAGAATGGTATCATTATGAGATGGGTGGGACCTATATCTCCCTCCAATGCATTTGGTAAAGATTTATATGTCATGAGATAGACATGTCTGGAATGACAGGTTAAACTAGTTCAGTGAAACAGGACTAAAACGAGGAGTGAACTCGGTTCAGAAATTGACATTGTCCACTAAGATAGTCTTGGAAATGAGTCTTGACTACTAAGAAATAATTTTATATGATTATGTGTGTATGACACAAAGCTTCATGTTTCATGTTATGATTATTGGGATTACATTTCACTACTATGATTTATCCCATGTTATGAAATTATGATCTCTTTTGCAGGTTAGGATTTCCAAAATGTTATGTTTTTATGAATATGATGTGATTTTTATTTCTTTTGTTTACACTTACTGAGCATTTGAGATCACCCTTTTCTATGTTTTCTTTCCCCAGGTCAAGAAGAAGGATATTAAGTAGGATTTTCCAAAAAGGGACTCTAGATATGATGAAATAAATGGGAGACAATGTAGATGATTTATGAACCAGTTGTTTATATTTCCCAGTTTCTAAAGACACTATACCTATACAGTCATTTCATGGTTTTGTTATATGTTGTAATAAGTGTACTTCAATTTTTATTTATTAACAATGTATGCAATTTTTGGGTCGTTATACTCTCACAGTTTAATTTCATATGGTTAGAGCCATTCAGGGATTCCACCATACAAGTCTGACTTACACATGGTGTAAGGGGTATTTTTATTAAATTTTGGCTGTGGTGAGATGGCAAATCCAGGCATCACCATGTATCCTGAAAGTAAAAAAATAAATATTTACGTAGTTATGAATGTTCCATGTACAGATCTAGCTCAGACATAGGAGTAGGGGAATTTTGTTTGCATCTACTACAGGTGTCAAGTCTACCATATTTATTTGTATTTTTTTATGTAATGGAATCATTATCACCAATCCTAAGCTCACATGAGTTATAATTGATGTGTGATACAAGGAGCGACACTGATTTCCCTCGTAAATATGGGGAGATAGGGGATATGGTAGGGCCATTTTTTTGTGGGGGTTGGGCCATGATCGAGGTTTGAGGCATCTCTACGTATCCCACTTGATGAATAGGAATCAATTCGTACATAGTTATCTTAGGGATCATTTAATTTATCATCATGAAATTAGGATGATTTAGGTTATGTGGTTTGACGCATTACATCTAGGACACTATGTTCTACAGTTTAGAGTAATGTAGCGAGGAAAATAGTATCTGAGTTTAATGTTGTGTTGTGGGTAATAATAGTATATAGTTTAACATCATGTGGTTAGGACGATTACTTATAGTTTATGGTCATAGTGTTTGGACCATAAGAATATCTATTAGGTTAATCACTTCTTTAGAAACCTTGCATTGGTGGGAGCCGGGATGATCTGTCCATCTATCGATATCAAGGCATATGTTCTATTGGAATAGACTCTCTGTATGAAATATAGTCTTATCCACTTTGGCTCATGCTTTGGGGGATTCTTCCCAAGTATCATCAGGGTTCTGAGTACCAATAAAATATCTCCTTCAAAGAAAGACTGAAGGTGAAAATGTTTCTTGAAAGCTCGTGAGATCTGATTTTGGTAAACTTCCAAAGGGTGAAAAGTGTTTATCCTTTATCATGCAGCTGCTCCAACTCAATAAATCATATTTGGGATTGGTCATCTATGGAAAGTTGATGAAAAATGGCCACACGGTATTATTACACTTGAATTTGAATAAGAAAAACTACCTATTCCCCATATACTAGGGAGTACGGGGTTCCCTGGGTGGTAGTGCGGGTCCATGTTCTGTAAGCCCATAGAGCATAAATGAGCTATTCTGGCCACAAATGCTTATCCTTATCTACCATCATTTGATGTATTTTAGACAGAGTCTTATTTAAAGCCTCTTCTTCATGTTGGTTGTTGCATGGTCCAGGATGAATGGTTGGATTTCATTCCAAACTCCTGGTATACCTTTTCCCACTCAACATAGAAAAATTTGGTGCCATTTTTTGTCAGTATTGTATGAGCGACACCAAATCTGGTAATGATGTTTTTAGATACAAAGCTAATGATTATTTTTTCCCCAACTTAATTAAGGGGCATGACTTCATCCCATTTGTAAAATAATTTGGTTTGTGTGAGAATGAACTTGAATTTTTTAGCTTTGGCGGGGGGATATGGTCCCACGACATTCATCCCCCAGTAGGAAAATGGCCAGGAATAAATAGTTGTGTGATGTAGATCTGGGGGTCAGTGAATAAAATTGGCAGTAACTTGGTATTAATGAAACTTCTTAGTGAATACAAAACAATCAAGTATCATAGAGGGACAATAAAATCCAAGCATTTGAATTTGATGGGTGATCTTGGTTTCTGATTGGTGAACTCCACAAGATCTGGTGTGAATTTATTTCTGACAATAGAAGTATCTTCTCTATTGATTCACCTATGAAGGAATTTTTTAGGGCCTCAGATATAGAGAAACATTTCTTATATTATTTCATTGTATAAGAGAAAGATGGCTTCCTATCTTCGGACCTGTTCTCTTCCAACCCTATTTGGTAGGGGTTCCCCCCTCTAGAGGTAATTTCCAATGGGTTTCATCCAATCGGTGGTGTGACCATAAGGCTTATAAATGGGTATAATCTCATCAATTTCTTTGGTATTTTTATGAATAAATGACATCAGCATCCCATTGTGGGCAATTCTAAAAACTGTTTCAACCCGGCATGGATCATCTAGGGTTGTGGCTATATTTTCCAATGCATCAGCATAAAAATTTTATGATCTGGGGACATCTGTCAGCATTGGTTCTTATGGGAATTCTGCCATCAGTTCATGAACATGGTTCATCAAGGGGGATAATACATATTTCTTAATGAAATAGTCTCCATTGAATTGCTTGATGACCTTCTCTAAATAACCTTTTATCATCAGGTGTTCGGATCATTCATGAAGTTCCAGCTTTAGAAATGCAATGAGGACCTACTATTTTCCTTAATTATTTTTGAATACCTCTAAAATTAGGAAGTAGTAAGGAAATGTGATGTTCTTGGGGGTATTATTATAACTCCCAGACCTACTTTGTTGTTCATTAGATCCTCCATCATTTTCCCTGTTAGGATTCTAGAAGCACTGTAGAAGTACATTTCCAATAATTGGGGGCCTTATTAGTCACAGAACACTTCTTCATCAAAAATTTCAGTATCCAACAAGGTAGTTTCTTCCAAGGGGTGATCTTCCAGGAAGTATGCTAACTATTGGACTTTGATGGAATTATAGGGAACCTATTGTATCCCAAACTGTTTTAGGATGACCTCCCAGCACGATAAGCATCCAGTTAGCATGGGACAGTTGAGGGTGTATTTGAGTGGGTTGTAGAGTAAGGCCAGATGGACCTCGTGGTTCAATTGGTTTTTCTTTAATTTCTAAACTACGATGATTAGGGCTACGTAGTACTTTTCAATTTTGGAATATCATTTCTCAACATCAATCATTGTTCAGCTGTGGTAATAGAGATTTTTCCCACAACCAACATCATTCTTCCATGTGAGGAAGGTGCCTAATGACTTTTCGAAGGTGGTTACGTACAAAATGAGGGGTCTCCCCTCAACTATAAGCATCAAGACTAATGGTATTTGGAGATATATTTTGAAATTTTTGAATTCTTCTTGACAATCATTATCCCACTCATACATAACCCATTTCTTCATTAACCTAGTGATAGGTAATCATTTACCCGCATTGGAGGCTATGAAGAACCAGATATAGTACAGGTGAATCTAGAGACCCCTGAACTCAATGAGGTTTTGAGGTGGAGACATCCCAATGATTGATTTTGTCTTTTTAAGGTTTACTTTGATGTTGTGATGGTGTAAGATTAAGTCGAGGAATTTCCAAAAGGTAATAAAAAATGAACACTTTAGGGGATTCAATATTAAATAGTGTTTTCATAGTTTTTTGAAGATAGTTTCCATATATTTCAGGTGGTTTGAGAGATGTTGTGATTTAACCACCATATCATCAATTTATAACTCGATGAATTTTTCTACTAAGGTCTTTAAAATGCGATGCATGGTACGCTGATATATAGCACAAGCAATTTTTAGACCAAATAGAATCACATTATAACAGAACACTCCATGAGTGGACCTGAAAGTAGTAGCTTCGACATCTACCAGGGCCATTCAGATCTAGTTGTATCCAAAATAGTCCTCCTTGAAAGAGAGTTCCTCAAATCCGTTGGTTTAATTGATAAAACATTCTGTGATTGGAACTGAAAAATCATATTTCACACAGTGCCGATTAAGGTCCTTGAAGTCGATAAAGACTCTAATCTGTCCATTTTTCATTATGAATGTTACTATCTATTCTATACACACTAGATATTGGACTTCCTAAATGAAGTTATATTTTATTAGAATTTCAAGTTCAACCTCTATTTTGGCAGAATAAATCAGGTGGTTCCTTCTCGTTGTCTGCTTATAGCCATGATGGTCTTTTGGAAGACCCAGATGATGAGTGGAAACCTCAAGATTGAGGCTTGGAATTTCTGTGTAGTTCAAAGAAAACTCATCTCGATTATTTTTCAGGAATGAGGTATATTTCTCTCACTCCTCTAAAGGAATATCCACACTAATCAGAGTGGGTCGTGGATTGTATTTGGTTCCTATGTTTATCTCCATAAGTTCATCCATTGTAGTTGAGACCCCTTCTTCGAATGAATGAGGGGAATCCTTGAGGTCTTATTCTTATTCTTCTTCATCTTCTTCATCAACTTCTTCCTCTTTTGATAGAGATATTATTTTCAAGATGAAATTTCCAATGTTAGGAGAAAAATTGCCTTTTTATTCAATGAGTATGGTAGAAATGGTTTGGGGTCCCGAGGATGGGCCAGGATCATTTTTGTTTGGGCATTCCTTGATGTCATAGGAGTCATCCCTCTATTCAGTGTCTTTGGACTTGGTGGCCATGACGAAAATCATGTATATGACTAAGTCAGTATTTAAGCTTGAACATATGCATTCAACTCAGTTGATGGGTAATACATACTCTTCCCTAAGCTATTGGAAGGGATCAGTGGGAGCCATTTACAATCCCTTTGGGGTAGTGATCTAGTCAATGACTTCATCAAAATACTTCACCTCTCATGGTTCATAGAACCCTACATCAATGTAATGCGACTCATGGGGTTCGAATTGGGATTTATCAGCATGTAATGTCCCATTTTTTCCATTAGTAGAATATTTGACACAGTAATGGTATGATTATGGAATTGCAACATGATAATGTAGCCAAGGTTTCCCTAATAGGACATTGAAGGCTATACTTTTCCACACTACTAGATACTTAGAATAAAAAAAAGAGGTATCCAAGCCATGTTTTAAGATTGATTCATCCCAACATCTTCTTATTTCTTTTTTATTACCTTTGTAGAGTTGTGTTGTAGGGTATTAAATTTTCCCTATCATAACGCAACTGACAAAGTGTTCACAGTAGGATGAGGATGACTCCATAGCCGTTGTCAATGAAAATTCTCCAAACCTCAATTCTGTTTATCTTGTTGGACACATATAAGGGTTTGATGATCCCTTGCATGATGGAATATTAATCCTTGTCTGTGTAGGAGATAAAAGTGTGGAATTATTCGGGATTGATCTCCATCTAATAGACTTCATCCACTGATACTTCAGCCTCGAATTCCTGGGGACTTATTAAGGCCTCAATGAGTGATTACCTTATATCTGCTGAAAAACTCAAGGCATCAAGGATCAATAGCTTTGCCAATACCGAGTCTTTCTGATTTATAATGTCATATTTCTGCTCTAGGGTCAATGATTCATGGAACGTGGATGCTCTTTCATAGAAACATTATGGTATTGAGCTTCGTATGTAGATGGTATGACCTCTATGATAGGAGTTGGTGGTGCTGTAATGCTTTTCGAGATTGACTAAACTGTTTTTCTTGTACACCTTGGGAGATGGGATATTTTTTCTTCCTCCATTGGATACTCAAAGAAAAATGTTCTCATATTTCTTCTAATGGGGGAGAAGGAACATTCCAGTTCCTACTTTTTCAACTGGAGGGTCTTTCTATGTGTATCTGCAACATTAAAATTTTTATCTAAGGCATGACTAGGAATTTGACTCCTTCCATCTCTATGCCTTCAAAGAAACCCTCAGTCTCTACGGACTATTATTTTGGCTCTATAGTTAGATATGGGGAATTTGGGTTGGTGGCAATTGTTCCCATTAGAGAAGGGGTCCTTCGATGGAATGTAATTAATGGAGCCAAAAATTAGTTCTTGATCCGACAATGTTTCTGCCTGACTGACTTCTTTTGATAGTTCCATTTGGAGGGGCGGTGCCCATTGTCCCATTTGGCAGGGTGGTGCATGTTATCTCATTTGGTAGAGAAGTACCTATTGTCTCTAGTATACTAGCATGAATTATGAAAGTGTTAAGACTAGATTTAGCTTTGGTGTCATCTCATCTTTTTTATCCTGCTTTATGCCCTTTTGACCCTCATAGGATTATAGGGTTAAGGATGATAGATGTGTTGCATAAGAACCTATTGGGGGAATGGTTGGTTGTTTTAATTGTACCTAGAGGATTCCATGTGCTTGTTTGACTATTTTTTAGGTTATCTAATTGTCAAAAAATTTCTCTTTTATGCTGGTGACTGCTTGCCACACCTCTTTCTTTCTTGGGTCAAAGGTGGAGACATACGAAACTTTTTCTGCTAGTAGAACTAACTTTAATTTCCTAGAGTCAACCTTTATTTTACAAGAGATCCTTGAAGATTAAGCACTACAACATGGCGTTCCCCAGTATACAGTGATAGGGAAAATAATATGGAAGGTCCTTGAGACCTGCTTTATCAGATCTTTTTGGATCTGGTAGACAGATCAAGTTGCAATTCATGGAGGCTATGAAGTATCCTCAAACATGGTCATCTCAGAATTAGTAGAATTTATTTATTTTCTCCTCAAACATATTTATTTTATCACCCCTTAGCTCATCTTTATGAGGGGGGTAGCTATTGTTATCCAAGGTGTCCTGCACGGTTTGGTGGAGGCCCTGCGACTGGAGCTGGTGGCAGGGGTGGTTTGATAATGTTAAAATCCACATCATCTTTTCCAGTTTTTTTCTTAGGGCTTATTGGAAAATCTGGGACTTGAGATTGGTCCACTTCAAAGATCCTTCTATCCACTGTGAAATTATAGAGAAATCTCATAACCCACTTGTGTACTTCACTAGAATGAGTGGTGTTTTCAATTCATCAATGACATTATTGATGCACATAGAAATAATTTCATCTTGGGGGAGTGGTTAGTTCTGGGTATAATTTATGGCTTTCAATCTAGAAATGAAGTCTGAAACTCTTTCATTATCTCACTACTTGCAGTTTTGGAGATCAAAGATCATTTTCTTAGGCAATGTCATACTAAACTGGAAGAGAAACTATCACTGGAGGTCCCCTAGACTTTGACTGAGTTACCTGGAAAGATAGTATACAATAAGAAGGCTGAAACTCACAGGGTTCACATGAAACACTTGAGTTTTATTACTTCTTATTGCTCCAGAGTTCCCATCATGGGATCACAGTAAGAGGAATATTACATTATATTCTATTCTGGGTCTCCCAATCCATTAAAAACATTGAATACTAGGTTTCCGATGTTTTTAAATGGCAGAAACTTCCTCACCCAGTCATGGTAGGGTTTTCACTCTAGTTGTATGAGAGCACGATTCCCCCTCTATGGATGCTAGTCGATATGTTAGTTTCTCGACGGTATAAAACATCCCTTTATGCATATCTTGTCGGACATTAACTTTAGATGGTGTATTAGGGTCAAAATATGGACGTGATGGTGCTATTGGAATTTTGGGCAGATACCCAGTCAGGGGTATCTTTTGTGGGAATGGCTAAATATACTATGGCTTCTTTCCCAGTAGAGGGAAGTCTTGATGTCCTTTTGGGGAATTAATTAAGTTGGTTTAAAGTCCTGGTGCTAGGTTGGATGAGCATCCTAGCTTATATTAATTTACCGGGATGAGTGTCCGTGGTAAGGGAGCCTCTTCTGGGAACACTTGTTGATGTTCTACAAGGGGAACACATCCGGTAAGATAGCTCCCTCAATGCAACTCATCATTTATTCACATGATCTCCTTCATTTCTTCCTCATGCATTGAGAATCTTTTCTCAATAGTAAGGGAAACATTCTCAGGGGGAGGAGGTAGGTCATATATGACCTAGGATTTATTATTCTATTTTTTGGGGTTTTCAAGAGAGTTAATGACAGATTAACTGAGGGGGTGTCAAAATTTAGGAATGCTTTCTGGTTCTTGGTATTCACACTATTAGGGTCGATTTGGGATGCCTCTTGGAGGGAACCATCTTTCATTGAGTCCTCTACCTTTGTATTATTTCCTATGATATCTTTGGGTTTGATGTATACCACATTCAAGGATGGATACCACAATGGGGGTTGTGTACCCATTTCCATATAGTGTGAAAACTTTCTACATCCTTTCTTGTACTTTCTATTTCCATTATATGGTATTATTTGGGTTTCTTGGAAAAAAATTCTTCAAAGGTATCCCAAATCTGATCTCGTAATTTGTATTCATATCGGAGGGTACGAACCATGATATGGGGTGGAATGTGTGAACTACCTTCTCATTATTCTTCCCATACGATAGAAGAAAGACATCTGTGCTGTCAGAACTTGCGTTAAACATTCCCCAGTTGTACATGTTGGGGTTGTTCTCATTCTTCCATTAATGCACTATGGCCTCAATTTGTATGTCTTATGGGAGAATTTTGATTTTAAAATGCCTACAACTCTACAGGATGGGATCGTTCCAACATTGTGGTGGTAGCCGCTACTATTGAAACCATTTTGATTTCACACACTCCCATGCAGGTGTGAGCTGAGTATAGTGTTTGGCCTGCATGGGGTTTATGGGATTTTGAAGACATGAGAACTTCTTGTTGGCTGATATCACATACACGATAATCCTACTATATGTTTTCATTTTCCAATATTAGAAGCTTTTTTATGGCTTTATCTCCTCATACCTGATTCTTTTGAGACATCAGGATGAATTTTGTGGAGTATTCCATCTTTCCTGAGAAGAGATTTCATTTGATTGCTTCCATTGGGTAATGATATTGCAATGTCTCATTTCTAATGAGATCTGTTGGATATGACATGGGGTGAAGTGTAGAGCTACATGTTCTCCACTTCCTTGAATATGAACTCCAGATAGGGAACCTACAATGAGGAAAAACAAATTGTGCAGTGCGTGGAGGCAATCCAATTAAAGATTTTTCTTTTTTCCTTTCTGATCATGGCTACTATGAAGATAGGATGGCTTCCTGGTTGATTACATGAAAAAACTCCCCTAATATTTTAACATCATTTTCATACTCTTCATAAGTAAAAAAGATTTTCTTTTATCTAGAAAAGAGTCATACACATATTAAGGCAAATGGAATGCATGAATTCCTCAGACAACCCCCCTTGGTATGTCGAATATTTAAGTGGTCATAGGCCAATAGATAAGTAGTATATTATCCTTAGATTGTTTTATTCTCACGAGCAACATATCATGTTGTTGTACTTTAGGGGACTCCTCTACATCATATGTTCATCTTGAGTACTTCTTAATAATTTCCTTCCATGTATCCGAGTTGGTGGGAGTTTCATTGATATGTGAAAAACGTGGGGTGGTTTAAAAGATGAGAATGGCCTCTGACCATCCTATGGTTGATAAAGCTTATCTCTCTCCATAGATGGGGTGTCTGATAGGTTTAAATCCATATTTTCTAGTGCCTCAGTATATAAGGGCTTTCTCATATTTGTTCCGGGTAGGGGAGGGCCATATTTCAAGTATAAATTTTTATTATGGGGGGTAACTTCGCAATCACTTCCGCAATGGAAGGGTCTAACATTGCAACTTGATGCCCAATCACAGGGATTTTCCTTACATCATATACCCTGGGGAGTACCTTCATGGAAGGCTATAATTAATGGTGGACCTTCTTAATTCTTGATGTCACTGAGGGGAGGACCTTCTCGATGACTACTATAATGGAGAGGACTACTATCAAAGCTTGATATCTAGCTATAGGGAGAATTTTTGAAGTGTACCTACCAGGTAGGGCCTTCATGATATACTACAATGAAGGGAGTTCCTTCTCATTTCCTGATGTTACAATTGGAAGGGCCTTCACCAAAAATGGCATTGTAGGGAGGGACTTCACAATTACTATCACAATCATCATGGCGAGGACTACCATCATGACTGGACATACGACTACAGGGATAAGTATATCTGCATTGTATACCTTGCAGAGGACCATCATGGAATATGACAGAAAGGGGATAAACTTCTTGCAATTTGATCTTCAGTTCAAGGGGAGGGATACCCTGATACGCATCAAGAGATAGGATCTTGTGATCGACCATTCTTGTCCCACAGATAAGCACCCATGGGTGCTTTGGGGGGGGGGACCTTCAGAGCTGTTGGTAGAAACACTGTAGGTAGGGAATTCGCAACTGCTACTTCCACATCAATAATTTGTTAATCGAATAATAGAGTCTCAATTATTTATTTATATATGTTTTGGGGCATCAGGAACCCCAAATTCTAGTAGAGTAGGACCATGAATGTTCTCTTCATTTACCGGTTGCCTTTGGAACATTTCATTTTTCGGTGCTCTCTTGTAGGTGATCAGGGCCACCTTCTGTTGGTAATGGCCTTCATATATGGTTCACTATATTTTTAGGTCCTAGGATGCTACCGGAATATGCCAAAGGGAATCTTGAGGTTTGGAAGGGATATATACCTAGCCTAGAGCGGCCACCACATTGGACCGACATACCCTAGTTGGAACGTCTATTTTTTCTAATATTGTTGTCTGTGTATCAATGGAAATTATCTTTTACACTCTGAGACTAGAGAAGGGATTCATAACTCCTCCATATTGACTAATTCATTTTGTGAGTAAGCCTTTTCA
Organism: Viscum album; assembly: GCA_963277665.1. Lineage (NCBI taxonomy): Eukaryota > Viridiplantae > Streptophyta > Magnoliopsida > Santalales > Viscaceae > Viscum > Viscum album. Next base: position 1,389,051,840 of record OY728139.1, on the reverse strand, counting down.
TTCAAGGAAACTGGGTCGTGGTCCTAGTTTCTTGCCACCTCCACTGATGAAATGATATCGTGGAATGTTTTGAGGATATGTTTTGGAATCAACTTCTGATCCTCCATCATTTAAAAGATGTGTTGAGATAAATCTTTCTGTGGAATGGGTATGAAGGCCCATTCTGATATCAAAGAATATGTTTGTTCTTGCTTCGGTCCAACATGGGTTTCATGTAGATACTGGTAGTTCTCTTGTGCTGGGGAAGAGGAACGAGTCTTCCACAAGTTATCTTATCCGGTTTCCACCGTATTTGACTGGTTTTCTTCATATTCATGAGCAGGAATTATCATCTGCTCACTTGTCATTGTATTTGTCTCATGGGATTTGTATGCATTCGTAGGAATTTAACTCTGCTCACATTCTCTTGCCACCCAATTTTTATGGAGGGCTTGATATATATCATTAGTTATTTATGCTTACATGTATCTAGTTTCCATTTTATTTTTATGACAGGATTATTGTGCATCAGCAGATATCTAAATCTGTCTGCAATTTTACACTATTTCTACATGGTGGGACAGGTGATCACTAGAAGGAACATACATATTCTCATATTGTGCCACCATACCTATGTGGTTTGCTTGATTGGAGGGTGAAGAGTTGTACGTATTCCCGTTGAATGTATCCATGTTTTTATGGTGGGGTTTTTTTGCAAGAAGCAGTGTGATTGCATGGTTCTGATTATATATTTTCCATCCTCTGTGGGCAGCCCAAGGTACCCAGGTCTTCTAGACTTTTATAGGTTCCTTTATCATAAGGTCTTATTCAGTTTGAGGAGACTTGGTCTCCCAGTGTCGGTGGCTACACTCTATGGTAGGGTCCCATGAGGAGGAATCTTGTGTAGTTGATATGAAGTTGTTAGCATCAACTTCATATTCCTCCATAAGATAATGGATTTACCTTTTGTCACGTTCTATGGATAGGCTCCTGAAATGGTCTGAGACTACCACTGTAACATCATTGTGTTGGGGCGCTGCTCATGGATGAGGAGGCAGTTGGTGAGATTTTATAGACTAGAGGGCTTGTCTTGTGGCCTCCACTATGGGGAAAGTACCATTTTAGTGGAACTCTTTGATCAGCATGTTGGATATCCAACATTGAAGATGTTGGGTAGGAGAGGGGGTCCTACTCTTTATCAGGGCCTGGGACGCTTGTGCAATTACTGAGGCTCATGTATGCTTTGGTCATTGTGATTTCATTTCAATTTAAGGATTCTCTACAGAAACCTACAATACGTACATATGACATATACAGAAAACACAACCCCCTGAAAGTAGCATATCTTAAACATATGCATATTTGATGATTCAGCTTGCTCCCCCCCCCCCATTTTTTATTGTGAGGTGAAGGGTTTTGATTGGGGTAATACCACCACCTTGGTTGAGGATTCATGTCAGGTTCACCATTTGTTTTTGGCCTCTAAGGCGGAACATTTATGGGTTTGGGGAAAATGCAAATAATGGTCTGACGAGTGACAATCATTCATCAATTATTATATATGCTTTCCCATCACCATGTTTTTCTGACCCAATATGAATATTTATATTTAAGGGGGATTAGATTGACCCCACAGGGATTAGAAAGTTTATCCCTTCAACATTAGGAAGGCGGAACCATAGTCCAATGGTCCCAACAAGAGATTTCATGGGGTCATGTATTTGTTCAATAAATCCTCTTAGGATATAACTTCCTCATATGGTCTTCAATGGGTTTATTCATGGAGCCAAAAACACCCAACGAACCTTGTATCCATGACTCATGGACCTTATTTCCAAAGGCAGGTGCAAGTTGGTTAACGATTTTTCCAATGGGACTTAAGGACTCCATTGTTCAATATTATGGGAGGTCAGGACCATCACACCCTTTTGGGGGAAATTATTTCCTAGTTTGGGATTGTCTTATATATTTAATTCATGTTTTTATGTTCATGATTCCATGGTTCATTCCCATAGAGTGTATCCGTGGGATACCCCTGGTTTGAAGGATCTTCATAGGCATACATGAATTTGATGATACGGAGGAAATATTGACCTAAGACTTGCAAGAAGTCACTATAGAGTTTATCATTATCTAGGGGGCCATAAGATAGATTGATGTTGGGATCGGTCCCATAATATGGGATCCTTACATATCCTCTAGAGAGGAATCAGAGCCTACATAGTTCAGTAATGGGTTTGGGCTTACGCATGGGAGCTACCCATTTTAGGGGACATGATTTGGTGAACCCTTATAGAAGGGAACCCTTTTGAACTCATACCTTCAAGTATGCATCCTATTTATCTTGGTTTGAATATGAATTAGAGTTCTCGTAGTTCAAGATGGGTTAGTTCTATAGTTGTTGTGATCATCACAAACCCACAAGACCATGTGAGTCATAATTGGTGTGAGAAAAATGAGGATGAGACAGATCTAACCAACCACTCACCTCCTCTCTCGCCGATGGGAGAGGGTGGGACAATAGTGGAATAAGAAGGGGCAATAGTGGGTGAGGGCGCAGAGCCGTGAACCTTTCAATGTGGTATGACATTTTAGGTCATGCAACTCATACCTCAAAATATTGGGGACTTACCTCAGTGGGAGTGGCCCATAACGCATTCTGGGAAAGGGGAGGAATGTCAACTCTCATAAAAAGGAGAAGAAAATATGATTCCTTTGACTAATCATCATTACTCCTTGAATGCAAAATAAAGTGATCAACTTTTATCCCTGTAATGGGGAGGTTCATGTCAGCTTCTCATTGTTGGAATCCAGGTTAACATAGGAATGTAGACTTACAGACATCCCTGGAGACTGAACCATTATGGAGAGATCCTTTGTGACTCCACTTACCATGGTTTTATAGACAGAAATGGTGCATTGATTCACTAGATGATCTGATCATATGAGTCTGGTGGCTTTGAAGGAGGCTTTGGTCGGATGTCGGTGGACTGGTTCGTAGAGGGGCTATAGAGGATGAGACGATATTTGAGGGGTAATATTGGATCCAAAGGGAATAACACCCAAAGATTCCCCATTCCAATTACTATTTTCTCATGCGGGATGGGGGGGTAGCATTGCATACCGTAGTGGTATGTGGGTAGAGGGGTTGTCCATGTACCGAAACAATATACAGGCTTGGTCATGGACCACTGTGCACCACAGTGGTGTGCTGTCTTAGATATGGTATGCCATTCCAAATTGGGTTACATCTGTGTACTGATGATGTTTTTGGTACTAGTTTCAATCCTCATAGTGATACAATACATTGAACGCAATTTTAATGAAGGGTCTTGGAACCTGTCGTTCGCAGGGAGTTCATTAGCGAGGAATGTGTGGTTCGTGATTTCAACAATTGGGTTTGTAGTTTTCCCAAAATTGTTAAGTTACTTCTTTTTATATTTCTCATATGGTTATACTTGTAGAAAATTGGTTTTTAATTTTGAATTTTTCGATGATTTGAAACCAATGCTGGATTCCTCTTCAAATTCTTTCTTCCAACCTCTAGGGTCTCCTCCACGATTTCTTCATTCATCCTTCTCACTTCATTATGAGATCATTTAATAGAACACTTGGAGAACATATCTATGGGCATGCGACACCATTTGAAGAATCCAATGAAGAGATATTTCAATCCGAGGAAGACCTGGTCAACCAGGGTTTGTGGAAGTTATGGTTCATGAGTCATGGTTTGTGGAACCATGCCGATTTTCTTCATCCACAACCTACTCAGTTTGTGAGATGATATGTGGATGGGCTTCACGTTATTGATTCTGCTATCGATGTGGTTCTCTAGAACCTAGGTTTTCTGGCCATCATTCCATGGGCTTGCACCTCATAGTTCATTCCGCGTACCGGTGGTTCGTAGTTCATGCATTCCTCTAACCCTTCCCGGTGATGGTATACGGGTTTCTTAAAACTCTTAGAGATAAATTCAATTCTTTCAATATACTTCTAAAGTGTGCAACTCAATTTTCATCAATTCACATTAATTAACTTATATAAATTATTGATTCTTTCTGAAAAGTGATTGTGGGAGTATTTTCTTCGCTTTGTGAAGTTTTTAGGACCTTAGAAATGTGTATGAAGGAATTTGAGACATAAGGTAAGGGATTATTTTATCTCAAATTGCATATTTGGGACATATGTTATACTATTCAGACGTATTATTTCATGAGGTGTATATACTACGTATTTGACATGTTACATCATGAATAAAATTCTTTTAATGATATTTAATAGTTTCATTTGATGATATTGTCTATTTCTTAGGACATATAATTCAAAAGATACCAAATGTGGTAAGTGTTATATGTCAAAATCTCATAAATTTTATGGATTATTCATGATTAAGTTTCCATTGATGAAATATTTTGACCTAACTCTCATTAATTATCATAAATTTTCTTCTCATCAAGTTATGTGTAACACCCCAATATTTTATGGTATGTGTCTTTTTAACTTAATTTAATCTCTTTGATAACTTATGTTGCACACAACTCCCAGCATACAAAAATAGTGAAATATTAATATGTGACCATTATAACATAACCATTAAAATGGATGGAGTGATTATTATTAACCAAATTTTGAAGTATATAAATTATTAATTAATTCTTTGTGAATAATAACTTAATTTTTAGTAAATTTATTTTATTCTTCAAAAATAAGTTTTATACAAAAATGGGTTTCTTACATTTTATGAGTAAATATTATAATCAATATCTTCAACTTCTATCAATAATATATTAAAAAGATAAAATAACTTTTGATATAATAATATTTAAATTAACATTGGTTTTTTTAAATTTTTGGAAAAGATTGATTTTCCTAGGAATAGTGAAAAATACCAATTTTTTTATAAAACAATCAATTTATTTATATTAAAAGTATATTTATTATTTTAATTTTATATGAATTTAAATTAATTACTATTTATTTATATATAATCAAATTAATTATATTTAAATCATCCTTATACAGTATTTTGTTATAAATACAAGTTTGGGATTTAAAGAGCATTATCAAGAAAACGTTTTTTAATTGTGTTTTATGAGATTGATTTTAAATTAAGTTTGAAATATTATGTAAATTCAATTTCAAAAACTGGATGAAATATTTTAATTCATAAGTTACAAATTTATTAAATGTCTCCCTCTTATATTTTTCCAATATGAATAGTTGCCTTGGAAATTTTCATTACCATAGTAAAGGGTAAATTGGGTAATATAAGTTAAAAATAAAATAATAAGGCCTAGAAAATGACCCTAACACTTACCCAAATTTTATTACATATATAATATGTATCCATAATCAGTTAATTTTTGGTTAGATAACCATTTATGGCCATTTTAATTGTATTATTATGTTTATAATATTTTATTTAAAGAAAAGTTAAAGATGTCACATTTGTGATTTTAATAACTATAACATTTTTAATATAGTGTTATCCATAATATATCATCGACTATAAATATATTTTTTAAATATAAATTAATTATTTTAATCATGGTAGTTTATTTATAATTTTTAGTGAATAAATAATTACCTTAAATTTTTTGACAACATTGATTTAGTAATTATTAATTAATGTAAATTCATATAAATTATATTAAAATTTGTAAAATAAATAAAATTTGAGATAATTAATTTCATACATTAATTTCATTGAATAAATTTAAATATTAGGTATGTATTAACATATTTTATACGAAGTTATGTGTTGTATTGATTTTATTAATGCCGGAGTAATGAATAGTTTTTAATATTCATATTATGAATAATTTATTTAAAAGAATATTTTATTAAATGATATAAAATTCATAAAAATATTAAAATAATCCCACTAATTGGGATAAATTTTAAAATTTCATCCATTATCCATTTATGAGTCTTTTATGATTTTATAGTAACAATATTTACCTTTATGGAGAAAAATGCATGTTGTCACTATAAGAGTTAAAGGGGTTAAATAAGGGTTGAAACTAAATGTTAAATGTATGAATGTGATGTAAAATTGAATAAAAAATATATGATGATAATATTTATACCCATACTAATATTATCTTCTAAAAAATTAATTTTTATCTATTTTAATATAAATTTAATTTATATTAATTTAATATTTTGAGTTTCAAAAAGTTCCCCCTCACATCAATTATAAAAGAGAACCTATTCCTTCACTTATTTACACCACATTGAACCATCTAGATAAACCAAAATCTACCCATTTCTCTTATTAAAATCCTTATACATGTTCTAGAGGTTCTTTTCCTTTCAAAAAAACCAACTTTAAGACTCTTAATAAGGGATATAAAGGAAGTCCACTGAAGAATAGGTAATCGTCATTACCAACTCTTTCAAGTTTATTCCATCTTCTACTTTTTCTTCATGTTTTGTACACATCATAAAATAATAACTATATTATCATATATATACTGAGCTTTAATTATGATTATAAAACAAAAATATTCTACCTTTTTTCCATTCTATGAAAAATTAAAGCACTACACATGCGTATGTAGGACATACAATCTCCATGTAGCAGTGTAATTCTTTCATCATCACCACTTTACAATGATGGATATAATGATGGAAATAAAGGAGATATATGGTACTTATGATATTATATTTATTATAAAAAATTAATATATCACCCACTTCTTTACCATTTCACCCATTAATATAATGATATAATCACTCTACCTATGTATGACCTACCGTCTCCATGACACGATGTGATTCACATTCAATGTTCAAAATAGAATAACGATTAAAAAAAATGTACATCATGAATAAATTTGATATCTATGAATATAATATTATTATGTATATTATTTAACTATATCCTAGGTACAAGAACTAGGGCTTACACAATAGACCACACATATGAAAATGAAGTAATCAACACCTGCAATAAGGGTAATAACAAAATATTATTTACAAAAAAAGTGATAAAAATATATAAGAGAATAATATATGATATCATAAATACGAATATGGTTATGATATAAATTAATAACATGATTTAAATAATTATAAAGGATGTTAAACATTTTTCAATTAAAGCAATGAACAAGGTAATGGATTTCTTAACTCAATTTTCATTCATCTGGTTGAACTTCTATTTCATTTATTATGTCATGCTAATATTATGTTTGAAATGAATTTTGATTATCTTATGTTTTATATAATTTTTTATATTTATTTAAAAATTATACAAATAATAGATTCATTGTATTAATGATGTGATCTTTGTAAGGGACTACATCTCAATTTCCTTTCATTGAGGCATGTTTTGATTTTATGCACCTATATTATTTTATAATGTGTATATACATTACCTTTTAAATTTTATATCATGAATTTAGTTATTCCCAAAATATTAATTTTTTTTTAATTTTATTCTTTCATGGAGTAGATAATTCGACTGATTACAAAGTGATGAGGGTTCATTTCACAACCTCATCATTATGGAGTATTATTTATACCCAAGTATCTATTGAGGAATATTTCTCTTATATAAAAATGTTTTATAATTTTTTTAAATTATCTAATTATTGTTTAAATTCGTTTTTACCTTTTCAATTTTGTTATAAAATCTTTTCAAACGAATGTTTATATCATTTAAAAAAAATCCCATTTTCATTTATTGAAAACATGAAATGAATCTTTGTTTTAACGTATACACCATGAATGTAATTTCTAGCCATGATGATGACTAAAATGTTTTAAATATTATTTTATATGTTTCAAAGGTTTTATTCAATGAAAGGTAATTTTGGAAAATGTTTTTTAAACATTTATTTTTAAAAGGTGATTTTTAAAATTCACAAGTTATTTTCCTAAAAAATATTTTTAAAGATATTTTTTATTGTATTTTAATTTATCAATGACATCAACAATTTATTGTACTTATAATAAAATGGGGATATGATGTATTGATATCAGAATTATGATTTTTTGGATGTTTTATGATCAGTTTGAATGTGGATGTTATATTTTGATAGCATTTATCATATTACTTTGGATGGTTTATGGCTATTTTTGTTGAATGAAGAAATTATCAACATTTTTTATGCTTGATTTTAAATAAAAATATATATGGTGATTATATTTCACCACATTCATATGAGGAATAGATTGGATTTAGTAAGTGATGGGTGGGGATCACTATATCTCCGTGATGCATCTGTAGGTCTCATGAGACAAAGTAGACAAGGTTTTGGTTGAGACCTTATCCATTTATTTTCATATATCCGGGATGAGGAATCGAGTATAAGTTTTAGATGTCTGAAATTATGCATTAAAACATTAGGAATTAAATTATTGATATTCCTTGTGATTTTTTATTAGTATAATATCCATGGTTTATTTTCATTATAATGAGGTTAGTTATATAAAATTATTTGATCATATTTTATTATTTTCATATTGTAATAAATTTATTGATTATATGTAATGTGTTTCAGTTATACACCATTCCATATTGTTTATGCCTTATTTCCTCGTAGATTCCCTTATACACTTACTCTTACTGAGAATTTGAGATCAGCCATTTTTATGCTTTATTTTTTCCTATGAAAAGTGGATATGTTTTGTGATTGATTATGTAGGGTTGTACTAAGGGGATAATGGTGTTCTCAAATAACATACATTGTTTGTTTTATATTTTAAAATGCAAAAAATATTTCATGTATGTATCTAGTTTTAAATGATTTATAAACTACTCTGTTCTTTGAGATTTGATTACTTGTATCTTATTCTAATTAAATAATTAGGCCCTAGCTCTGGGAAACTGGGGTATGGGTCTTTACAGTTTGTATCAGATCATGTATAGTAAAGTCCTTGGAAACCAGACTTATGAAATCATATATTAGGTAATATTACCCTATGAATGACTTTGATGATATGTTTAAGTAAAGTATAACACCCTATAGATTTGGTAAAAATCATAGACCACCTAGGTCAAACCTATAGACTCGTATATTGAGAATAAGGTGTCATGATTTTGACATCCTATAAATAATTCTTCATAAATATATATGATTATTATTTCTCACACTATGATTTTTGGTTTTAGTAAATGGATGGAACTAGAAGTTACTAGGTTATTGTTGAATTAATTAGAAAATGTGTTGATGAGAAACCAAATGGGATGATTATTGGGGTGAAGAATATTATGATCATGATATATAGTCAACAACTTGGGACTTAACCATATTTATAAATCACAAAAGAAGAGAAGGATAGAGTTCAGTGAGATTTGGGGTTGTGGTGACAATGGATGAAAGAATATTCAGTTTCTTATATGTTCAGAATGATTGAAAAAACACCGAATTGGATGTCTTAGAGGAATGAGAAGATGTTTTGTGTGTGGAAATAAAGGACACAAAGCATGTGATTTCCAAGAAAAAAATGTTTGGTTAATGAAATAAGATTATAATATTACTCTCCCTAAGGTATAATTGATGGTTAAATGTTTTTAAATTTGGGAATTTAATCAATTTCATTCAACTAAAAACTCATAAATTGAAATAGAAAGGTTTTAAGAGTATTGTTTATACTACTGATGATGAATAGAATACAAATTAAATATAAAAGGAATGAGGTATTAAGAATTATTTATGGTTTAAAAATGAAGTGGAATGATTAAAGTGATTGTGTATTTGAAATAATAAATTATGTTGAAAAATTAATTTATCATGTTATAAGAATCATGAGATATATATGGATTGTATTATATTACATCTTATTTAATTATTTGGAATCATGTGATGAAAAATACTAGTAAAAAATATAAGAGATCCTTTTATAAGTTAATATTTTGGAAAACAAATGATTGGGGAAAGATAACCCTAAATATGTTCATGATGTGGAGATAATTATGATAAAGTTATGTTTACAGGATAGTATTGGTGACCATGAAATTGGTAAGTTATTTTATGGTTTATGCTATCTTTATAGGTTTTACTACATGTTTGGATTTAAGTAATATATATGAAAACCTGAATTTTTTTAGAAGAATGAATGTTTTCATTAAGGTTTTATGGTGATAAAGGTATTCAGGTATTTGGAATGTGATAATAAGAGATATATTATGTTTTTTTAGAAAATATTATGTTGTGTTTATTTTCTAAATATAGCGACCTTACTTCTAAATTTTTGGGATACGAATTTGGAAATACATATTTTGGATGAGCCTTAAGATTAACTACTTATATGATTAATTATATAAAACATTTAATATTAATGTTTTTTGATAATATATGATAATAATTTGTGTTTTAATGAACATTTAATGGGGGAAGGAGTGACTGGTGGATCATATGATTCATTAATGTGATTCAGGTATGAAAAATTCATTGTGAACATCCATTTCATGGCGAAAGAGATGATGTAAAAATAGATCAAAACACAATAAAATAAAGATATTATGATTATGAAATGGAATAAAATTATGTAAGATTATTTTATTGAGTTATTCCAAAATAAATATAATCCCTCAACTCTAGGAAACAAGTTTTGGAATAAAAATTTTATCCTTTTACTTTTCATACTAATAAATCAATAGTATTTAATCAATCACATAATTATATTTTGGTGGGGGTTAAATTTATCGTGATCATTTTTATATCAATATCCATTAGAACATGATATTTATATTTCTCTTCCTTTCCCATATTTTCACTTCCAACTAATGTTCTCCTATTCGAAATACTAGTTTTGTGTTGAACTTCAATTTTTTCCTTTCCCACTTTTTAAGAGAATGTTTTATTATCACTTTTTAGGATAACGGTTTCCAAAAAAGTAAATTTCAAATATCAACCTTTTAATTTTGAAATTAAAATTTAATTATCAAGGTTGCAATTTATTGAAGGAGGGGAGAATGTAACACCCCAAGATTTTATGGTATCTCTCTTTTTAAATAAATTTAATCTCTTAAATAACTTATGTTTCATACAACCCCCAGCTTAAATGAAAAATGAAATATTATTATGTGATCATCCTAAAAAACTGTTAAATTAGAAGGAATGAATAGTATTAAGCACATTTTAAAATACATAATTTATTAATTAATTATTTTTGAATAATCACTTAGTTTTTAGTAATGTCATTTCCTTCTTCAAAAATATTTTTTCTTCAATAAGTTTTTCTTTTTTTATGAGTAAATATTAAAAAAAAATTATAGAACATATATATATTATATTTTATAAATAAATAGTTTCTATAATAATACTATTAAAATAATATTGGGTGAATTTTTGGGAATTGGTTTTGAAAAGCTCTTTTCCAGAGAATAGTAAAAAATATCGATTTTTTCATAAAACTATCAATTTTTTTATATTAAAAGTATCTTAATGATTTTAATTTTATCGTAAAGTAAATTAATTTCTATTTAATTAGATATAATCTAATTAATTACATTTTAATAATCCTTGAACATTATTTTTTGTATAAGTATATTTGTGGTCTTAAAAATGCATTTTTCAAGAAAACTATTTTTCATTTCATTATAAGAGATTAATTTTAAATTTAATTCTGAAAATTATATAATTTTAATTTTTAAAAATATATGGAATATTCAGATTCATAAGGTCCACATTTATTAAATATTTTACTTTTATATATTTCCAATAAGAATAGTATCCTTGGAAATTTTTATTACCACGATAAACGGTAAATTGGGTAATATAGGTTACAAATAAAATTTTAATGCCCATAAAATAGACATAACACTTTCCCAAATTTTATTGGATGAATAATATTAATTAACAATCATTTAATTTTTAGTTTATATTGCCATTTATGGCCATTTTAATGGTATTGCGAAATATATAAAATTTTATTTGAAGAAAAGTCAAAGATGTTACACTCAAGATTTCAAAAACTATAACATTGTTAAAATTGTTTTATCAAGAAGATATATTTTACTATAATTATTATTTTTAAATATAAAGTAAATATATTAATCATGTTAATATATCATTAATTTCTAGTGAAGAAATAAAGGCATTGAATTTTTACACAACACTGATGCAATAATTAATTAATTAATGTAAAAATAAAATAAATGATATTAAAAATATGACGATAAATATAATTTGAGATAATTATTGTTAGAAGAGAATTTAATAAATTTAATTGAAATATAAAGGATATATTAAAATATATTTTTTCAAATTTATCCTATTTTATTGATATTATTAAAGTCAAATTAATGAATAGTTCTTAAAATTGACATTATGAATATTTTATAGTAAATAATATTTTTATTAAATGATATAAAATTCATAATAATATTAAATTCATAAGAATAATTTTTTTTTAATATTTAAGATTTGATAAATTATCTATTTATGGGTATTTTAGACTTTTATAGTTACAATATTGACCCTTAAAGATTAAAATCCATGTTGTCACAGTAAGAGTTAGAGTTAAATAAGGGTTAATACTAAATTATAAGGGTAATAATGTGACATAAAATTGTCTATAATTATTATATGAGTGTATTTATAAACATAATAATATTATATTCTAAATAATTTACGTTATATGAATTTTGAATTGATAATTAATTTATATTAATTTAATATTTTGAGAGTTTCCAAAAGTGCCCCTAACGTCAGTTATAAAAGGGAACCCCTTCCATCACATTGATTACCCCAAATTGATTAATATATCTTAACAAAAATCAGTCTATTTATCTTATTAAAATTATTACCCATGTTCTAGAGGTTGTAGTACTTTCAAAAAAACCAACTTTAAGTCCCTTAAAAAAAGATCTAAAGATAGTCCACTAAAAGAAGGGTAATCATATTTATAGACACTTTCAAGTTTATTTCTATGTTTACATCCTACTAATGTGATATTTCCATCCTAAAATATTAACTCTAGTATAATATATATACTAATTTGTTATTATTATTATGGAACAACCATATTCTACCTTTCATCTATTCTATAAAAAATGAAATCATGTAGTGTGTACGTACGACTTACCACCTCCACATAACAGTGTAATTAATTTTCCCCCACCAAATTACATGGATGGTTATAATGATAGAAATAATGAATATATATGGTACTTATGACATGATATTGATCCTATAAAATTAATATATCATCCACTTCATTACCGTTTTACCTATTAATGGAATCATATCATCACTCGTGCATATGTACGATCTACCATCTCCACTCTACGATGTAATTCATTTACCATGTTCAAAATTGAAGAATGATTATAAAAATGTATATAATAAATAAATATAATATATTTGAACTTAATATCATTATTTATATTATGTAACTATATCTTTGATACAGGAACTGGGACTTACACAACAAAACATGTAAGGAAAATTAAGCAATTAACACCTGGAACAAGGGTAATAACGAAATATTATTAGCAAACTAGTGATAAGATCATATATGGTATCATAAATATGAATATAATTTTTTTATAAATTAATAACCTTATTAAACCTTTATACATGAGGTTAAATCATGTTCCATTAAAGTAAATCCCAATGTAAGAGGTTTCTTAAGTCAATTTTCACTCATTGGGTTAAACTTCTAATTCATTGAATATGTAATGATAAGGTTATGTGTGAAATGAAATTTTATTATCTGATGTTGTATTTTAACTTTTTTATGTGTATTTATATATTATACACATAATAGATTCAGTTTATTAGCAATATTATCTTTGTAAGAGACTTCATCTCAATTTCCTTTTATTGAGATACATTTTGATGTTATGAACCTATATTAATTTATGAGGTGTATATAACACCCATTTTACAATTTATGTCTTGAATTAATTTAATATAATGATATAGAATGTTTTTTTAAATTTTATTCTTTCTTATAGAAAATGATTTTCAATATTACAAAGTGATATGGTTTTATTTCAACAAATCTCAGCATTATTTAAGATTTTTTATATTTAAGTCTCCACTTGAGAATATTCCACTTCCATGTACTTATTTTAGAAAGATTATTTACATTTTTTACTATTATATATTTATTTTTTAAATTCAATTTTACACTTGTTTTAATTCATAAAAAATGTTTCCAAAGGAATCTTTATGTCATTTTCAAAATAATTCATGTTTGGCCACTACCAAATACATAAAGGGAATATTTTTTTTATCTTGCATGATATCAATAGAATTTCCAACCATTAGAAAAACTCATATTTTTAAAATATTATTTTATATGTTTTAAATTTATATTCAAAAAAAGTTATTTTCAAAAAAAAAAGAGAAATATTTGTTTTTTAAATGGCGATTTTCAAAATATATAGGATTTTTCCTCCAAAATGTTTTTAAGGATATTTTTATGGTATTTATATTCATAAATAAAATCAACCATTTATTGTACATTTTAATCAACTAGGGTTGTGTTTTACTGATATCATATTTATTCTCTTTTGGATAGTTTATGATTAGTTTGACTGTGGATGTTATTTTTTAATACCATTTTCCATATTACTCTAGAAGGTTTGTGGTTATGCTTATTGAATGAGGAAATTAATCATATTTTGTATTATATTTTTTCAATATGAATGTATATATTAATTATATTTCACCCCATTCATATAAGGAATGAATTGTTTTTAGTAAGTGATGATATGGGCCCGCTATGGGCACTTGATTCATTAGTAGGTCTCATGACACAAAATATAATGGGTTTTTGCTGAGGCCTTATCCAGTTATTTTCAATTGTCTTGGATGAGACATCGACTATAAGTTTAAGATGTACAAAATTATGAATTATAAAATTATTAAATTAATTATTGATATTCCATGTGATTATTCAATTAGTATAATATCCAATGTTAATTTTTAATCCCATGTGATTATCTATATGGAATGATTTGATCATATTTTATTAATTTCATATTATACTCATGTTATTTATTAAATGGAATGTGTTTATGTTATTTACCTTTCAATATTTTTTATTCATTATTTACTCATAGCATCCATTGTACGCTTACTCTTACTTATCATTTAATATAACCCCTTTATTATGATTTATTTTTCCCTAGGATATGAGAAATTGTTTTGAGATTGATTATAAAGGTTTTTAATAAGGGTATAATTATGGTATCATAGAAAATAATTTTGGTGTTTTATGTTATAAAATGTAATTTGAGTTTCATGAAAGTATCTAGTTTACCAAGACTTCTAAAATATTCATTCCATTGGGATGTTATTCCAAATATCTTCTACAAATTTAATAATTTGACACTAATTCTAGGCTACTAGGGTATGGGTATTTGCATTATTTCTTAATAATATATGTTTTCCTTTAATTTTTATTCCTAAATTAATCTAGAAACGAAATGAATGATTTTTATGAAAACCGTAATTTATTTCTATCTTCAGTTTAAAATTATTTGTATCCCATATCCTTGATTTCTAAAATTGTTTTCAAAAAGTTTTATTGATTTTTAAAAGTAATTTTTACCCATGTTTTAAATTTAAAAAAAATGGATTAAAATAAATATTATTTTCATTTTCCAAACAAGTATATTTTGGATTTTTATGGAAAATGGGAAAAGGAATATTTTTTTAACATGCACGAAATGAAAAAATTATACACCATCATTAATAATCTTATTTTTTTAAGATTACTATATATATTTCCAATGTTCCTTTCAAAGAAAATATTTTTTAAAATGTAATCATGTTTTAAAAAGTTTTTTTCAAGTATAAATTTTATTTTTGTCAATAAATGTTTTAAATGATCATTCAAAATCATTTTCTATTGATGATGGAATCTGTTTATTTTACCTATTCCTTGATGGGGATGTGATCCAGGGAGAAAATTGTTTTTATTTCTATATATGATTTTTTTTATTATTGACAGATGCTTATAAAACATGTTTCTCTTATACAGGTTATACTATAATGAAATTCTCGTGAAAGATGATCCTTTTTCCATGGGTCATGTTATGAGGAAATGATGAAATTTTTATAGAACCTATTTCTTTTAAAAAGTTTAGGATATGATGAAATTTTTATAAAAACCATTTATTTCCATGAGTTATAATAAGTTAAAATATTTGTGAAACCAAATTATTTTCACAAGTCTTGATATGATGATTGTTTTTTATCTTGTGGAACACATATTTATGATTTTCACTATGTGGTGTATGTGGCCTATATCTCCCTTAAATGCATTAGTTAATTATTTATATCTCATGAGAATATAGGACTATATTGGGGAGTGAGCCTGGTTCAGTAAGGGAATTTTTCTAGTATGATGGTTGTGGGAGTGAACCCTAACCACTATGATGATTTGGGTAGTAAAACCCACCTACTATCATTTCCTTTATATTTAGACTCAGATACTATATAAATGTATTTCTATACTTATTTTTATTCAAAAATTCTACATGTTATGAATATTTTATATGTTCTGTGATTCCTTCATGATTCATATCTTATGAACTACCAATATTTATGCCATGACTCAAGATTATGATATTTGGAATGCAGGGTATGATTTTTCCAAGGTTATGCTCATGTTATCATACCCTTATTCTCATTTTATGCTTATGTTATCATTGATGTATCTCTTTATTACCCTTACTGAGCGTGTGAGATCACTCTTTATTATGTTTCTTTTCTCTAGGTTATTAATAAAGATACTTTGTTTTATATGTCTATGATGGGTTCCAGTTATGAAAAACATAGTGGGAGATGATATACTATAGTTATGAACCAGTGTTTCATGTATCCATGTTTCTAAAGAAACTAAAATATTATTATCCTTGGGAATATATTTGTATAATGTTATGAATATTAATGAATTAAGATGCAATTTATATGTATGAGAATCAAGGATTTCCACATTGAGGGAGTGAAAAATAATTATTTGTATCTTCCAAGTTTTTATCCTACTTTTGATTTTCATTATTCATACCATCCTCATGTGTTCTGGTGTAAACTATATCTATGGGGAATGTATCTTTTTTTTATTCTTTGACATCTATGTTTGGGTCTATATCCTCTGTCGAATATATTTTAGTGATGTTCACAAACGCATACCTGGAAATGGGGGTAATTTTATCACTTTTTGAATAATGTAAGAAAACATCAATAAAATTCCCTTCATTGAAGGGAATATTAGGGTCCTCCATCAGGCTCCATTCTTAGTGGTTCGTTTTAGATTATAATATATATGGAGTTTAATCTTCTTTGTTTAAAGTTCCCCTAACACTAATATATAGATGGTTATCTTGAGGAAGTCCACAACCATCTTCACTATGAATTTACTTAATGATCGGGTTGTATCATAGAGAGACATAAATTATGGGGGTACTAACTATTGGAGGTCACTACCTAGCCTATAAAAGACTGACTTCCTTATAATAATGGGAAAAAATTCCCCATCCTTGAGGGTTTGGATGGTCTTGGTTCTTCTACTAGTATATCCTAGAACCAATGAGGGATTTATGAATTTAGGGTTAATAGTGGTGGTAAACATTCTCCACCTATATATTATGGGGTTATTATTTTATGGTTATCATAACAGATTCAAATATAGCTCTATTGAATTGGTGCGCTTTGACTCATGTGTGATCTGGATGTAATGCATGTTCATCTTGTGACCTTTTTGTCACAATAGGTTGTCCTATGGATTGGGGATCTTCCTTTATTAGCTAATGTTCTTAGGAAACCATATTAAATGCTTTATATAGGATCTTATCAATCACTTGATCCCTTTCGGTTACTCCACTTTTGTGTTTTAGAGATAAAATGATTTTGTAGTATGGACCAACTAGTATTCAGATTATTTGGTCATGAAACCTATATTACAAAAAAAATATTACATGATTTATTTTTTGGGGAACACTGCCAGCCCTAGGATGGAGTGAAGTGTAGTAATACATACTCACCCCATACCCAAATACATATTCTAGATAGTGCATCGATCATTATCAACTAAAGATACCTAAAACAATAGAGACAAGAATTCTTCCACTTCTTGAAGTGTTTCTCTGACATCAAATTCCAAGATTTAGAGAAACTAGAAAATTTTACCAAATAAAATATCTTGATCACCACTAGAGATTTTCATTTTACCCTTGATAAGAGAGGTTCTTAACCTTTAGCTAGTTAAGGTTCTCCCCTATGTTTTATCATAGTTACGAATGAAATCCTCCTTTATCGCCTTTGGGATGTCATATTTTCATGTGTCAATGGGATAGAGTATATTCGAGAGGTTATCCTTAGATAGTTATTTTTTCATTTCCATTTTATCTTCATCATATCATGGGAAAATATCTTCCACATAATTTTACCACCATGGATAGTTTTCAAGTACTTCATTAAAAGGGTAGTTTTTACATTTGTTGGGGTAGATGAGGTACCATAGGTGACAATTGAGGTCATGTGAATAGGCTATCTCGATCCTTCAAACACTTATTGATATGATGGAATTCTCAATAATTGTTTAATAAGGGGATTAAATTCATGTAATATGATTTTGTTAGGAGCTATATAATAACTTACTAGGGTATTTCGAAGAGGCTTTCTATTTATAACAGTGTTATCACTTCCAAATGAAGTGTTGATAGACTCTCAATCCTCCATAAATATTCATTATAAATCCTTGATGGAATCAGTGCTGATTAATGAATGAATAATGGTCTTCTCTTAGGTTATTATCTATATTTGGTGATTCCTTAATTTAGATTCTCTTATTAGTTAAGACAAGGGACCTCTTTATATTAGAGTATTCTTAGATTACTCTCATACTTATAGAAAAGTTAGTTGAGGATCACATTTGATCTAGATAGTAATATAGTTATATCTATAATTTTCCAGTAGAATTTTATGATGGGTCCCTCATACTAGGAGATAAGTGTTTTACCAAATTTCAATATCAATCAAGTCAATCCATTTATCTTCTTTATTATAAAGGTGAGAAGTTTTATGTGCCTACTTTTGAGCCACTATATGGATATATAGACATGCTTTTTTGATGGATGTTGGAATATGAGTTCAATCTTGTGTTTCTATCATAATATAATATCATTACTCTAGAATGTGGTGAGGATATGGTCCCATTACCATGTTTATATGAAAATATTTCAATGTGCTTCTTTATCATTGGTGAAAAAATGGATATGGTCATAATCTTGGCTGATCACCGAGATATGAAAATTTTATCTTTGGTGGAACTGTCTAGATCTGCTAGCAGCTTTATTAATTATGGATAGGGATATAATTATAACAATCCAATAAATTTAATATATATTTATGGCCTTTTTCATGACCCGTCCCAGTGGGGCCTATGCCGTGACTTCCGAATCCAACCTCTAATAGGCCAGGGGCTTGTGACTAGAACCTAGCAGGAATATCAATAACACATGAGGAATATCCTATGTACCTATACACATGCACACATTTCTAATCCCATAAAATGATTAAATTTAAAAATAAATGAACAAAAAAATGCATGAATACATCTATATCCCACAAATAGAGTACAACAAGAAGTAAATGAAAGTAAATAAGTTCAAATACAATCCCCCCCACAAAGAAGTCTGCAACACAAGTCCTATCTAAAAATAATGGTACTAGGAAAGGTGTGTGAAAGTTTCAGGAATACACCTTGGCATGTCTGGTCTCACTAAGCATTATACAGTCCTAGTCAGCCTAGGAATCTGTCAAAATTTTGATCTTCTACACATGAAAATACATATGTGGAAAAAATCGTGTAGTGGTGACTATAATGATACTGAGTAGGACACCCCAAAACCACAAATCATATAAATAATGAAATACAGTATGCTCTACATAGGTATATGTGTACAATACATATAACAAGAATATCCAAATATACTCAAACAAAGACACAAATTCTAGAGGTAATGAAAACCATATGACTCCACATAGGTGATTAATATGAATATAGGATCCCACTTTGGGCCCCTAGAAGGGATTCTAATTACTCTATCTAGGAAGTCCCTCGGAAGGGATCATAGTCCTAGGAGTAAGAAACGATTCATACCAACCATAATGGAAATAATAAGTGGAATGAATCCTAGTAAAACTTGTACAAGATATGGAGACATGAGATCAAATCCATGTAATAAGGAGTATATGATTTGTAGTAGGGTTACACGCCATGTCCCTTGACCTTGGCTTCTTCCCATGTTAATTCCCCACGTCATTCAAACTGTGTATATGTAGAAAGAGAGTTCATGATGTGTATAGGGGTCACACATTGTGTCCCTATATTCGGGGTCCCACTTATGTACTCTATCCATGTTCTAGTACATGATATCATCCCATGTATATAGTTCCATCCATGCCATATGGGGGAGTACACACTATGTAGGCAACTTGTGCACTCCAACCCATGTTTGTTTACTGTCCTAAGTACACACCGAGTTCATCCAAGGGGACTAAACACCATGTAGACATAGACTACACACCGTGTATATCAGGTTTTTCTAGATTCCCTTCTTCTTCATCCCACTCATGCTTGCACTATCATCGCCTTGACATATGGATCCAGTCACACAAAAACTCATGGATCTACTCAGGTAGAAACCCACTATAATCATTCTTCGGAATATGGGGTTCGAATCTGTCTGGAAAATAGATATCGTTCATCTAAATCATTTTTCATGCATATCACTTGAATATCTAGTGTTTCCAAATTAATCTGGTCCTCTCACATATACCACCGTCACACCTCTGTTGCATTATACCAATTCTCAATCTTCAATATCATATCGTTTCACCAAGAATCATATATATAATGATAAATTCATCAGATTTTGTTGAACCATAAACCAAATAAATAACACCCATGATAAATTAAAAAATATAGGAGAAATTCATGAAACATGCAAAATAGGAACAAGCCTTGGTAGTGTTTGGATAGCCTTGATTTGTTTCTGTTAGAACAAAGAATGAATAAATAATAAATTAAACAACTCCCAAAGTAATATCCACAAAAAAACCCATCCTATATAATAATCAAATCACAAATCAATATTTTTATGGATCAGTCCACATTAATTGTATGAATCAAGAATGGGGAAGAAATATAAATAAAAAACATCTCATAGCTCAATTTTTATCGATCTATTGAGAAGAATGATTTTTACATCGCATTCAATGGAGAGATCCTTCAAAATAAATGTTATTTAATCATCGATCCACAATGTCATCATCGTATTCCTAAGAGTATTTTCTAGATCTTTATCCAATGGTCCTCCAAAGTCTCCAAGGTTATGAAACTGACACTGGGATTTCCCCATAATCATCAATTTAAATATGAGTATGTTGCTACATTAAAAAATGAAATGAAATAATTTTATTTTATTATTTTATTAATTTCTACGCTCGTGATAAATTTTACACAAATGACCCATGATGACTAAGTGTAATTCACACGTAGGGTAAACTGTATGTTATGAGTTCAACTGTTCCCTCAAAGTTATGATCAAGAAATCTGTTTAGAAGTTATTCATGCGTGTGTATAATTAAATATATATCAAACATTTATTCTAGGAATATTATGCCTTGAAATCGATCTCTGTCTGAGTGACTTGTCTTGAAAATAATCCATATAATATTTAAAAAATAATACATGAAAAATATGATTCATTAAATTCTATCCACCTTGGGGAATTACATCCCAAAAATACAAAACAAGGGCTACTCAAAAAATGTGGGTACAGAGCATGAATTTTAGTATCCAACTCCTATGTTCTCTCGTGAAGATTCGTGTGCTATCATCATACCTAAACTAAAGGAATCGATCACCCACAGAGGATCTTTTCCTTCTGATCCTCCATCTCCATTAGGTACTCAGTAAAGGTCACTCTATCCTCAATGTCCAGCTCACACCAGTCAATAATGTGTGATTGGTCATGCATGAACCACAGTCTTGACATGTAGAGGACTCCATGCACCCATTCTTTCTACAGAGGTAGATCCAAGTGATACACCACCTCTCCTACTCTACACAGTATCTGGAAAGGGCTAATGAATTTCAATTATAGATTGCCTCCCCTACCAAATATTCATAATCCACATCAAGGTGAAACCTATAGAAACAAATGATTCCCTTCCTAAAACTATAAAGGCCTCCATTTCCTATTAGAATAAGACTTCTCATGGCTCTGTGTTGTCCACAAACACACATGGATGATTTTCACGACCACTATTGTAGCTCGCACCAACTCCCTAACCATGAGTTATGACTCCCTTAGGCCTATCCAGGAAAGTGGTGACATCCAAGGTCATACATAAAAATCCTCAAATGGAACCATAATGATGGGGGGCAATATATTTTTTTTTACGAAAACTTTACATCTCTGTTCTGAAATCCACCCAGAGGCACCCCAAACCCGGTTGGTCACATGGTCTCAAGCGCTTTTCCCCAAATGCCAGAGGCTACCGACAAGCAGCAAGGGCCTTGGGTGTGATAGTGGGGAAACTATGCACTCATTAGAAAAGTACACAGTTGAAATAAAAAACACATACAATAGAGGAAGATGTAAATATCCAACAACAGTAAATAGTGGAATGAAAAATAGAGAACAACTGGAGAAAAATATATGCAAATGATTCATGGTATATATATATCTAAGAGAACAACCAAAAAGTCACAATGCTGAATAAAGTGCAATACCAAGTGAAAAAGAAAAATAGATAAGAAAATTATCAGCATTTCAAGCCTCGTCTTGGTCCCATGCTCTCCTGCTCCAATGCAATCACGTATCAGAAGTCAAAGGGATCTATCCCTTATCTATACATGCAACAATATAATCAGTTTGGGCCCAAAAGCATGAAACAAATAGGGTATGAGACTAAATCCCAGTATGCAACGACCTGAAGATTTGTGCCTAACAGTCAGTGAGTATATGGCTGGTAATAGTAAAGTAAATAGTAAACAGTAAGTGGTAAACATGATGATACACAGCAGTAAACAATTCACAGATTAACAAGAAACAATGAAGCAAACAGCTAACCACAAACAAGAATCCCTCTAGGAAGTACTCACAGTCATCCCCTCTGGTCCTAACCAAGAATTACAAACAACCCTATAGGTAGTACACTCAGCCTAACCCCTCTGTTTTCTTCATATGATATTATATAATCTCTAAGGAAGCACACTCAGTCAATTCCCCTTATAATATAAGGTAGTCAGGGATTCTATGGGAAATCACACAAGGTCAACTCCCCTTATATCCCCATGGTCAAGAGACATTCTAAGGAAACTCACTCGTTCAATTCCTCTTATAGGCTTAGGTCGATCATAGACTCTCTGAGGAAGCTCACTCAGTCAATTCCTCCTATAGCCTGGAATGGTTTAAGGAAATTCAAACAAAAAAAAGGCTCTCCGAGGAAGCTCACTTGGTCTACCCCCGTATAGTATATAAGGCCCAAGACTCTCTAATGAAGCTCACTCGGTCTATCCTTCTGTGGTCTCTAATATCCAAGACTCTCTATGAACCTCACTCAGACTATCCCCTATAGTCTATAATGTCCAAGACTCTCTAAGGAAGCACACTCGGTCTATCCCCTTATAGTCTATAACTCCATGTTCTCACAGCCCCGTGAAAGTCAGTGCATAATAATGCTATATGGACAAATTAAACCTATAGAGCTATTTGGAAAACTAGTCTATAGCATAACAAGCATGTCTGGGAATAGTACTCCATCCTACGGTCACAAGGCATGGAAAACAGATATAAGGGCCAAAGGTAGAACAAGACCAAAAGGTCATAAACAGAACAAGGCATGGGCAAAATATCCAAGCATAGAAATTATCCATATACATAGCCAAATTACCTCTACACATGCATACAATCATGGAAGGAAAAACCACAGGGGAAAAACAGTAAACACGTAATACCCCATTCAAGGGTATTGGTAGAAATTGCACATAATACTCAAAGAATTTGAATGGAAAGGCAAAAAACACTTACCTTGATGCTAGGAGATCAATATACTTAATCCACAAGGATTTAATCCACTTAGAACGTCATAGATCTATGAAAACACACAAAACATTCAACCCATGATAACTTGCAAAAAGATGAGGAATTGGAAAACGATTCTCTAGAAGAAGGAAGAGCTTACCGCTGCAGTTCCAATGCAATTGACAGTACTCGATTAAGAGAACAGATAGAGGCTCAAGGGCTCGGAGGAGATTTGTGGTCGTATAGGTCACCCTTGGTTGAAGAAGATGGATAAGAAGCATGTTCTGGCGATTAGACGTGACCCTGGTCTATTTAATGAAAAACATAAAGTACATGGCATGTGATTTTAGAGTACATGGAGTGTACTAGAATTTTCCGTACTCTGCTTTAAGCAGCCTCCACATCACCCCACACAACTGTGTGTGTGGCCTGGACATGGCCAACACATGGTCTCGTGCAGCATCGAAGTACACAACCGGTACTTTAAAAATTTCCAAAAACTCGTTTTTTCCTAAAAACACTAGAAAAGGGGAAAACATACTTTAAATAAAGGTCCGGGGCCATAAAAATCCCCCCCCTAAAGAAATTCATCCTTGAATTTCCCTAGCGAGGCTTGGAAGAAGAATCCCCAAACAGCTCCGGCCACTGCGATCATACATCAGCCTCCCTCCCCCAAGTGTCATCCTGTACTTTCCCATGCTGCCATATCACCCATACCAAAGGAACAGACTGGCCATATAGAACCTTCATACTATGATCAACAATCCGGATAGGATGCTACTCAAATGATGCATCCACTTTGAGCTCAACATCCTCAGGTTGAAAGACACGAGACAGGTCTGAAAAGTAAAGTCGGAGCTGAGAAATGTGGACGATATCATGCATATCCCGATACCTCTAGGGTAACTGCAACCAATAGACAACCGGCCCAACTCTCTCCAACACCTCAAACTGTCCGATGTACCTGGGTGAAAGCTTACCCTATCTCTGAATCCTATTGTGTCCCACCCTCATTGTGACACACAGGAAAACATGATCCTCGACCTCGAACTCCAGAGGTCATCTCCACTGATCAACATAAGACTTATGTCGATACTGTGCCATAGTCATCCCCTTCTAAATCAACTCTATATGCTCTGAGATCTCCTAATTAAGATGAGGTCCCAGCAAAGCCGCCTTTCCTTCCTCCAGCCAACACAAGGGTGATAGGCATGGCCTACCGTACAATGCCTTGAAAAGTGCCATCTAAATAGTTTTTTTGAAAACTATTGTTTTAGGAAAAATACACAAGACGGATATGCTTCTCCTAAGAACCTCAAAAGCCTGGAATGAAAGCTCAGAGAATATCCTCAAGCACCTAAATCATACGCTTGGACTGGCGATTTGTCTGGGGATGGTATGCTATAATCAAAAGTACCTGTGTACCCAAAGTCTTCTAAAGCCCCTGCCAGAACTAAGAAGTAAAACATGGATCCCTTTCTAAAAAAATGGAGTGTGGAACTCCATGCACACAAACAATCTCTCAAATGTACAACCATCCCAGCTCATCAACACAGAATGTCTCCTTGATCAGTAAGAAGTGAGCGACCATCGTAAGTCTATCGATGACAACCCAAACAATATCATTCCCTCGAGGTGAACTTGTCTAACCAGTCATGAAGTCCATTGCTACATCGTTCCACTACCACTCCAGAATGGGTAACTACTGTAAAAGACATGCTGGTCGCTGATTCTCTGCTTTCACCTGCTGACAAGTGGATCAACTCAAGACAAAACTAGCAACATCTCTCTTCATACCTGGCTACCAATACTATCAGTTTAGATCATGATATATCTCGGTGATGCTAGGATGAACTACCCAAACTTAGAAATGGAAGTTCTACATGATAACCTCATGTATGTCTGCTGGCATCCATGCGCGTCCCTAGAAACGCAAGATATCATCCTCGCCCACTATCCATCAAGGAAGAGGGTACTCTCTTGACACACTCTCCCATAGAACTAGGCCTTCTTATCCTGATAGCTACCTCATCCATACCCGATCAAGAACTGTGGAGGTAATAGCTACATAAGATAGAAAAGTCTACCTCTGTCTATCATGCACCTCCAAATGCTTCTCAGAGAATAGACCCATAAGTTGTCACTCACTATTGACCTCCTAAACTGCCTGTATCTGAGTTCTCCTGCTCAGCCCATCAGCAACTGCTTTTCCTTTTCCAGACATATAGGCAAGCTCAATGTCAAAGGACTGATGATACTCAACCCACCTGCACTGTCTCAAATTCAGATCATTTTGAATGAATATGTACTTGAGACTTTTGTGGTCACTGAAGACCCTAAAATGCTCTCCCAAAAGATAATGTCTCCAACAGTGTAAGACATGAACAACAGCTGCCAACTCTTGATCATGCATCAGGTAGTTCCTCTCATGTGGCCTCAACTGCCGAGACCCGTACGCAATAACTCTATCTCCCTACATAAGCACTGCTCCCATCCCGATACCTAAAGAATCACAGAGAAAAGTATAGCTCTTGCCCAGATCTAGAAAGACTAGTATCGGTGTTGAATTCACCCTCTCTTTTATCTCCTGAAAGGCTGACTCACAAGAATCCGAACATAAGAACCTTATAACCTTCTTAGTCAGACCTATTAGTGGTACTTCTAAGCATGAATAGTCCTGGATAAAGCATCTGTATTATCCAACTAGCAATAGAAAACTCTGCACCTCAAAGACGTTCTTCGGCTATTCACAGGAAACTACTGCAATCACTTTCTCTAGGTCTACTGATACTCCTATCACTGAGATAACATGACCCAAGAAGTGAATTTGATCCATCCAAAAGTGGAATTTCAAGAGATTATCAGATAAATGATGCTCTATTAGTTTACATAGAATGATCTCAAGATGTGTGGCATGGTTGTGTCAAGTGTGAGAGTACACCAAGATATCTTCCACAAAAACCCCCACGAAGGAGTCCATGTATGGATGGAACACTCGGTTCATCAGTTCCATGAAAACTGTAGGAATATTTGTGAGACCTAATGGCATAACCATATACTCATATAGACCATACCTTCTTCACAAAGCTGTAAGAGGTATATCAGATGGTTTAACATGCAACTGATGATAACTGGACCTCAATTCAATCTTAGAGAACACTCAGGCTCCTCAAAGCTGATCGAAGGGATCATCTATCCTCGGCAAGGGATATCGGTTCTTGACCATCAACTAGTTTATCTTCCGATAATTCACACATAGCCTGAGGGTAGCATCTTTCTTCTTCACAAAAAAGATAGGCAGACCTCAAGGAGAAGTATTGGGTCAGATGAAACCCTTTAATTGTAACTCCACCAACTGCTTCTTGAGCTCATGAAACTCTAGTGTAGCCATCCTATAAGGAGTAATGAACACTTGTACCACTCCTGGAACAAGATAAATCAAGAATTCCACCTCACGCTCCAGTGGAAAACTTAAAATGTCCTTGGGAAAGACATATCTGAAGTGATGCACCATTGGAGGAAAGTCTAACTGTGAAGTCCCCTTGTCATCCAGAGAAAAACTTGGATTCTGGGATGTAACTCCGCCTAACCCAAGATGCTCTGGACCTTCTCTACTCGCCTAGACATCCTACTCACCACTATGAAGAAAGGATCCACCCTCTAGTGAAACGAAACTCACCCTACAGCAATAGCAATTGAGGAATGCCTGGAATGGGACTATCCATTCCATTTTGAGAATGACATCAATGCTTTTCATCTCTAGGACATAAAGGTCCCATAAGAAGTGACACCCTGAAACCTCAAGAGGTAACTCTCTATACTAACGTACACTAACTGTTCTAGTCCCCAAAAGTGTGTCTAGAGTTAATGTATCAGTAGAGGAAAAGATGAAGATCCCAAGGCTCTCCAAAAAAACAACAGAGATAAATATACACATAGCACCAGTATCGAAAAGAGTTGAAGATAAAACTGAGGCTACAAATATTGTACCTCAAACTGTAGAAGGGCTGGGATCCTTCTCTTGATGGGTCTGCTTGACAGCAAAAGTCAGTCATGTACTGCGACTTAGCGACCATAGCTGACCACTCTGAGATGATACACTATGTTTTTTCTAGTAACCTGGTGACTGACCACCATAACCGTGACCTCCACCTCGGCCTGCACGGCTAGAAGAACTCCATTTCCCAAACAGGTGAGAAACTGACGATGCATTTCCTGAATGCAGGGTCATAGAAGAACCCCAACCACTAGCTGTAAGTGAGAATCACTGACGAAAACGGTGAATATAGCCCATTTTGCTGCAACATGGGCACTCGATCCGGTCTCTCTAGCACTGAGGACTAGTATGACCACTCCTCCCGCATTGGTAACATAATACCTAGATGCCTAAAGACACATTCCACCTACTCCGATCTCCTCGAGAAATCTCCCTACAGCGTTCCTACTATCAGTAGGAGGAACACAGACTCTGGGTGCCAAACCTCCATGGCTCGCTGCTCCCGAATCCCTCATATTGCACTCTATGATAAGTGCCTGGTTGAAGATAGAGGATATCAAAGTAAACCTGAAGATGGTCACCTTGGAACGGACCTCCTACCTGAGACCGTCCTCAAACATCCTAGCTAGGAACAACTCATCACCTACTGGGATAGGCATGAAATGTTGCAGCTCCATGAAACGATAGGAATACTCAATCATAGGAAGAGTACCCTGCTCTAAGCTCATGAACTCCTAGGATCGGTTGGCCCTCAAAGTCTCAAGGTAAAAGTAATCATAGAAGATGTGCCAAAACTCATCCCAAGTGATACCCTTCTGGCATCTTGACTATGAGATCACCTCCCACCACCTCTTGGTGGAGTCTCAGAGAATATAGATAGCGAGCTTCACCCTCTTCTATGGAAGTATCTCCAGATGCTCAAAGATCATCAGTATAGATTTGAGCCATGAATCTGCAGCCTGAGGTCCTCTATACCCTGAGAAAGTAGGAGGATGTTGCTGCTGAAACAACTGTGTCAACTCTTCCATCGATGGGGTAGGAGGCGGTGATCCCTAGATGTTCTGCATCATCCTCAGAAAGTCTTCCCTAAAATGCGCATCGGTGCCTGCAACTGGTATAACTGCTGGTGCCAAGGCTGGCACAACAAAAGGATTTGAAGGAGGTCCCTGATCAGCCATATCCGGTGTCTGATCACCGTCGGGCAGCAGACGTACAACCGGAGGACATCTCAGTGGAATAGATATAAAAGGTTAAAAGCATACCTTATATCATAATTATCAATGTCTGAGAACACAAGAGTACAAGAGGGGAACTAGAGAAGTAAACATTCATGTTTTAAAAAACATGACTACACGACATGTAAAAACTACACGACATGTTATTTTAATCCATTCACATGGGTGTGTACTTCTGCCACAACTGGTTGTGTAATGTCCCAACCACACAGTGTGTTTTCCCTACACACGGCGTGTACATGAACTCAATTCCCTACATATGTCTCCTTACATGGCTAACCCACACAGTCCTCTTAATCCTAGACTGCACGACGTGTTCACGAAGGACACAGTGTGTACTAGACAAGGATTCAATGACCCTTGTTGTTAGTTTCATGGCCTATGTACCTAGGTCACACTACATGGCATGTTCCAAACAAACATTTCATGTACTCAGAAATGATACACCGACCCGTGTTGTTCGTTACACGGTCGGCTACACAGTTCACTCTTACATTGCGTGCTCCCAGAGAACATGGAATGTACTTGAAGGTCTTCCCTGACCCATGTTGTTCGTGACACATCCAGGTACTTAGGATACACTACAAAACATGTGACAATAGGAAGCAACATGTAAATTTGAAGTTTCATCCACTTGTGTCATTAGTCACACGGGTAGACACACATTCACTACAACACGGAGTGTACTTACCATACACGGCGTATTCCTGAAGATTTTTCACAACCCCATGTTTCTTCCTACACAATCAGTGACATGGTTTAAAAACTACATGGTGTGTATTAATAAAGTACACGCCATGTATTTTGGGTTTTTCCAGGCAGTATCTCAGAAACTGCTTGAATCCCAGAAAACATAGAAAACAAGAGTTAATGTGAAAAATCTTGATCCATGAGGGCCCATACTGCATGAGAATCAGAGAATGGAATCTTATAAAAGTTATAATAAGGAAACTATACAATGATCTACCAAATTATGGTCCATGAGGGCATATAAAACCTCAAGAACCAATGTTTGGCATCTATTTAAGCAAAGTGCTATACAGACAAATTCCCTCTAAAACGCCAAGGATTCTATCAAAGTATCTATCACAAGAGCCTGCATAATCTACACAACTTCTATCACAACAATATTCTACCACTAATGAAACCTATATGGCATGTAAAGAATGCATGGCATGTGATTTCTAACATGTGCCTATTTGATTCATGAGATGGTATACCCTCATCTTCTTGGGTTACGACAGAAATAGAATCATAATAACAACAATGGTAACACCAAAAATCATGTGAATCACCCAACGGTGAAATCATATCAACTATAGAAAATTGAAAATCCTAAATAAATTACTATAAATGAGGTAGATTGGCTTTTCCTTATACAAGTGTTAACTACTCCCGGGCACAGCATATTACAAAGTACCTATTCCTTCCTATCCCAAGCTAAAGGATCCATAGAGTAAGTCAAGTGAAAATATTTTCTCTGATACCACTTTGTAACATCCAAGTTTCGAAAGCCACCTAGAGGCGTCCCATACCCGGTTGGTCACATGGACTCATGCACATTTCCCTAAATTCCAGAGGCTACTAACTAGCAGGGAGGGACTTGGGTGTGATAGTGGGGAAACCATCCACTCATTGGCAGAGTACGCAATGGAAAAAACAACACATACAATAGCAGAATTAGTAAAGATCCAACAATGGTAAACATCAAAAACAAAATAGAGAAAAACTGAAGAAAAATATATGTAAATGATTCATGGTTCATATATATCTAATAAAATAGCCAAACAAGTCACAATGTTGAATAAAGTGCTAAACCAAGTGTAAAAGAAAAAAAAATTAGAAAATCATCCGCATCGCAAGCCTTGGCTTGATCCCATGCTCTCCTACTCTAATGCGATCAAGTACCTGATATCAAAGGGCACTTGCCCTTATCTATACCTGCAGTAATATAATCTATTTGGGCCTGATCGTACCACGATTCACTGTTTCATTTTCACCCTTACACCGCTGTGCTAAACATATTTTGTATTAAAAATTATAAAAATATAATCAAATTGTACTTCATGTTTGATTAAATAATTTAGTTTTTATCACTATTAAATAGGGCAATGATACTTGTTTTGAAAATTACAATGTAGGTGGAGGTGATTTGAAGGGCCCTTGATGAAGTGAAAGGAAACTGGGCCAAAATTGCATGGATCCATGGACATCTGTCCACTGTTTTGAATAGTACACAAAATCCGTGCATCCAAATGGGCTACAATATTGTGGGCCAGTCCAAAATTCAATTTGACACATTTCATATTGAGGAACCGAATCCTGATTCGGCTTGCATGGGGCCCATCCGAACAGATCTGTCCAAGCCACCGAATTTGGACCATGTCAAATGCGGTGTTCTGTATTTTATCCATATCTCGAGCCTTATTTGTCCAAACGGTTCAAATCCTTCGATGGAGACAGTAAAGAGGTAGGGCTACAACTTTTCTATTTTCTCCAAAGCGAGATAAAACTGTCTGAAGGCCGAAACGTGTCGTTCAAGTGGATTGATGAAATCTGTGTGCCCAAAACCACCTCCCACATTTCCTATTAAAGGGAACCTTGGGCTCCTCATTTGTAAGTTCGGCCAAGGAGTGAAGTGCTTCCAATTTGGAGTCCTAGAAGAGTCTCCTAATCACCTTGGCGGTTCGGGAGGCCCCTATCCTCATTGGGGGATCAACAATGAAGAAGGAGTTCCACCCGAGCTTCCTCCTCCTCCCGATGTCGAGCTAAAAGTTGGGTGTTCATTGTGAGGGAGCTACACACATGTCAAGGGAGTTACGATGCATACATTAGCTACTGGTTTGGAGTAACTTGGGTGTTTAAACATATAATTCTATGTATCTTATTTTATTTCAGATTTGAATGCTTGATTTGATACATGTGAGTGATATGCTCTTAATTTCAAACCGATCGGTGTGAGGTTTTGGATGTGTGACTTGTGTTGTTCCGATTGGACATCATAAGAATCCTTTTCATACCCAAATTATTGAGATTTCAATATGATTTGGAAGATCTTATTCCATGCATAAGTACAGGACCTTGACAATACGAATTTTACGTCATGGTTTGGTCCTTAAACCATTGAAATAAAAGCATAGGAATTAATCGGGATTCCAATTAACTCCAACCAAAGAATTACTCTAAACCCAAGATGAATATCTATGAGCAATGAACTTGATATGTGTGTAGTGAAATCACATCGACCCATTTATCTCATATTTCTAAAAACCCACTTGGTCACTCATTTTTTTAGGCTATTTCAACTAAGTCATTGTTTTAAACTGTTTTCAAAACCACCCCCACTCTTAGTCATTTTTATTAAAAATACACACTCTAAACATACCAACGCTCCTTGAGAGATGACCTAGGGTCTTCCCTAGACTATAAATCAACCTTAAAAATATAATCAATTTGACGTTTCACGACAGCACGGTCAAATGTTGGCGCCGTTGCCGGGGAGCGCATTGGTTTTTTGTGCGTGTTTTTGATAAATTGTTTTTGAAATTTTTTTGAATATTTGTTTGGTTTATCTTCTACCTTTGAATTTGTTTTTGTGTTCTAATTTATTTATTGTGTAGGGTCTTTGTATGACGCGTTCTACTCCGGGAGACCTAAAATCTTTCGAACCCAAACCGGAGAGGATCCTACATCAACGAAACTGAGACATACAAGACCACACTTTGAAGGAGGAGACATAAAATCTTAAAATTCTTCTTGATCCTTCTTCTTCTTCTGAAACCAAAGTTAAAACTGAACATAACTTGTATATCATGTCTGAAAATAATAGAACACTAAAAGAACTAAACTCACCTGATGTTGATATCCAACCCACTTACATTCAATTACAAGGAGAGGCACCCAATTTTGAACTAAAATCTGGTTTAATTCATTTATTACCAAGATTTCATTGACTGCCTGGAAAAGATCCACATAAGAATTTAAAATAATTTCATACTGCGTGTTCAACCTTAAAACCTGCTAATGTGGATGAAGAACAAGTTAAGCTTAGGGCATTCCCATTTTCATTAGAAGACACTGCAAATGATTGGTTATACTATGTCAATTCACCAATTAGGGGCTGGGCAGACATGAAACGCCTTTTTCTTGAAAAATACTTCCCAGCCTCTCGAACTGCAACTATAAGGAAAGAAATATGTGGTATAAGACAATCTCAAGGGGAAACATTACATGAATATTGGGAACGCCTTAAAAGGTTATGTTCAAGTTTCCCACACCACCAAATAATTGATCAACTTTTAATTCAACATTTTTATGAAGGTTTGATTCCTATTGATCGAAATATGATTGATGCTGCTGCAGGTGGTGCATTGGTAGATAAGACCCCAATTTCTGCAAGAACCCTCATTGAGAACATGGCACAGAACACTCAACAATTCGGTACATGGTCCAGTGTTCCCATTCGAGGTGTCCATGAGGTGCCAAGTACTGAGTTTGAGAAGAAGGTGGACATGAAGTTCGAAGAGGCATGTACCCTTCTACGACAACATGCTCTCTCCCAAGGGAAATATCAATCTCCTCCTCCCATCCATTGTGGAATCTGATCTTCTGACACCCACTATTCTGACCAATGCCCCCAATTGAGAGAAACTTCTGAAAGTTGTGAGACAATATTTCCCGGACACCCCTTTAACCAACCCTTTAGGCAAGAACCATACTATCCATCCAACCAAGGTTGGAAGGAAAACAAAGCCTATAGGCAAGGGGGTATTCAAACCAACCTCAAAAGAAATGGAACCAACAAGGTCAGAGTCATCATCCACCACCACCTAGAAATCCTCAACCACCCCAAAGGCCATTCCAACCACCCCCTCCAAAAACTGATCCTAGCCTAGAAGATATGATGAAACAAATGGCTGCCAATAATATCCAATTCCAACAAACCACCCAAGCAGCCATACAAGACCTAAAGACCCAACTAGGCCAACATGCCAACTCGGTGGGGGAAATCTAAAGTCATGGGTCGGGTAAACTACCATCTCAACCAGTAGTAAACCCTAGGGATAAAGGAAATGTTAGTTCCATCACCCTTAGGAGTGGGACATAACTCAAAAGCCAAATGACCCCTCCATGAGAGTCCTCCCATC
The DNA here is from genome assembly GCA_963277665.1 of Viscum album. Lineage (NCBI taxonomy): Eukaryota > Viridiplantae > Streptophyta > Magnoliopsida > Santalales > Viscaceae > Viscum > Viscum album. The sequence goes on along the minus strand of OY728139.1, from coordinate 1,389,017,472 downwards.
CAAAGGAAACCACCATCCCAACTGCTGAAAATGGTCCAAGAGAAGAAAACCCTTTTCCTGAGAGAAGCCCTTCCAAAGGAAAGACTGTGGTTGTTGATGAGCCACCAATCCCAACCATTCCTCTTCCATTTCCTCAAAGGGCTTCCCAACCTAGGAAACAAAAAGAAACTGAACTTGATAAAGAAATCTTGGAGGCTTTCAAAAAAGTGCAGGTTACAATTCCATTGATTGATGCTGTCAAGAAAATTCCGTGATATGCAAAGTTTCTGAAGGAGATGTGTACACACCGAAGGAGGCTTCGTGGTGATGAGAAGGTGAGCCGGGGGAGGAATGTTTCAGCATTGATAGAGCCATCACTTCCCACCAAGTGTAATGATCCTGGAACATTCTCGATTCCGTGCACCATAGGGGAGTATTCTTTCTCCAATTCTATGCTTGATTTGGGTGCTTCTATTAATGTGATGCCTCACTCCATATACTCTTCTTTGCAGGTCGGTGAACTAAATCCCACATGAATAGTTGTTCAACTAGCAAATCGGAGTACGGCACACCCCTCTGGTGTGCTAGAGGATGTTCTTGAGAGGGTGCAAAATTTAATTTTTCCTGCTTATTTTTACGTGCTTAAAATAGAAGATGATAGGATGAATGGACATGCCCCAATTTTATTGGGGAGACCTTTCATGATAACCGCCAAAACCATAATTAATGTCCATAATGGTTCATTATCTATGGAGTTTGGTGGTAATATTTTTCACTTCAATATCCTTGATGCCATGAAGCACCCCTCAGAAGAACACTCCTCTCTCTCTGTCAATTCAATTGATGTTCTCCCTTCCCCTGAAACAACTTATTTTCATCCACCTGATCCCCTTTCTGAGTTTTCTTCATTGATTGAAATGTTAGGTAATGAATCATGCATTGATTGTTGTAGCGGTTTAGAGAAATGTCATGCATGTTTGTTAATTGATGATTTCTTGAACACAAAGGTTCACATGACCATCGATGATACTGCTAAGCTTGTAAAAGCTCATTCCTCATCTGAGGATGTTACCATTGAGCAGTTAGTTGAGATTAGTGACTTCTCACTTTCACACACACTTTTGTCAATCCAAAATCCCCCAGAATTGGAACTAAAACAACTACCTCAAGATTTAAAAAACTCATATCTTGAAAATGGAAACAAGTTTCCCGTCATCATTGCTATTTCACTCCCTCCTGAGCATGAATTGCGACTGCTTGATCTTTTGAGGAAGTATAAACAAGCTTTGGGATGGACACTTGCTGACATTCCTGGCATTAGCCTATCAATTTGTACACATCATATTTTATTAAATGATGAGGCTAAACCAGTGAGGCAGTCACAACGTCGACTAAACCCAAACCTACTTGATGTTGTTAAAAAAGAAGTAACAAAATTGTTGGCTGCTGGAATCATTTACCCTATCTCTGACAGCCAATGGGTCAGTCCTGTTCAAGTAGTTCCTAAACAAACTGGCCTTACTGTTGTTAAAAATGAAAAAAATGAATTGGTTCCAACTCGTGTGCAGAATAGTTGGTGTGTCTGTATAGACTATCGCCGACTAAACCAACACACTAGGAAAGACCATTTCCAATTGCCATTCATTGACCAGATGCTAGAGTGGTTAGCAGGGAAGTTCCATTACTGTTTCCTTGATGGGTATTCTGGATATTTTCATATCCATATTGCCCCTGAGGATCAGTAAAAGACAACCTTTACTTGCCCCTTTGGTACATTTTCTTATAGAAGGATGCCATTTGGTCTGTGCAATGCTCCAGGTACTTTCCAACGATGTATGGATAGTATTTTTTCGGTTTACCTAGAGAATTGCATGGAGGTTTTTATGGATGATTTTACTGTTTATGGATCCTCTTTTGATGAATGTTTAAGTAGTGTTGGTTCTGTCCTATGTCGGTGTATTGAAAAGAATCTCATATTAAATTATGAGAAATGCCATTTCATGGTGCGACAAGGCATATTTTTGGGACATGTCATTTATGGGGAAGGTATCCATGTAGACAAATCAAAAGTAGATATCATTTCCTCCCTACCATTCCCTAAAAATGTTCAGGATGTGTGGTCTTTCCTGGGTCATGCTGGATTTTATCGTCATTTCATTCGTGACTTTAGTAAAATTGCACTCCCCCTCTCACGATTACTCCAAAAAGAAAAAGAATTTTATTTTGATAAAAAATGTGAGGAAGCTTTCAATAAGTTAAAATGGAGTCTCACATCACCCCCAGTAATCCATCCACCTCAGTGGGATTTACCATTTGAGCTCATGTGTGACGCCTCTAACTATGCAGTTGGGGAAGTCTTGTCACAAAGGCTCGATCGAGCTCCACATGTCATTGCCTATGCCTCACGTACTTTGGACCCTGCCCAAGAAAACTACACCACCACTGAAAAATAATATCTTTCCATTGTGTTTGCCTTGGATAAATTCAGCCCATACCTTCTAGGGTGCAAAGTCGTTGTGTTCTCAGACCATGCAGCCCTCCGATATCTCCTAAAGAAACCAGAAGCCAAACCACGTCTCATTCATTGGATGCTCCTCCTTCAGGAATTTGATCTAGAAATTATGGATAGAAAAGGAGAAGAGAATGTGGTTACTGACCATATCAGTAGGATTCTCCCACCCTCGGACATTGACTCATCCCCCTGTATTCCCATAAATGAATTGTTTCCTGATGAGCAATTGTACTGAGTGCAAGATGTTATTCCTTGGTATGCTGAAATTGTAAATTATGTGGTAGCGTCTTGCATTCGTGCTGATTTCACCAAAAACCAGGCCGACCGTCCAAAACATGAGTCTCGTTGGTACATTTGGGATGACCCCTACCTATGGCGCACATGTAGTGATCACGTTATTAGGTGTTGTGTTCCCGATAGTGAGTTTAAATCTGTCCTTAGGTTCTGCCACACACTTTTTTGTGGGGACCACTTTGGTCCCCAACGGACTGCTCTCAAGGTCTTTGATTCTGGTCTCTTTTGGCCCACACAGTTTAGGGATGCCCATGAATTCTGTAAATCTTGTCCTCACTATCAATGAATGGGGAATGTCTCTAAAAGAAATGAGATGCCACAACAACCCTTACTCTTCCATGACATTTTTGATGTTTGGGTCGTTGACTTTATGGGACCATTCCCCAATTCATTTGGGAACCATTACATTCTTCTGGCAGTGGATTATGTTTCAAAGTGGGTAGAGGCATGAGCCACGAGGACAGATGATTCTAGGACAGTTGTGGAATATTTGAGAACCCAAATATTATGTAGGTTTGGATTACCTAGGTTTATCATCAGCGATCAGGGTTCTCATTTCTACAACCGCACAATGCAATCCCTTTTTCGCAGGTACGGGGTTGGGAATCGAGTGTCTACTGCTTATCACCCACAAACAAATGGTCAAGCCGAAGTATCAAATAGAGAGGTAAAACAGATTATTGATAAAACGGTTCAGCCAAACAGAAAAGACTGGAGTCTTAGACTCTATGATTCATTATGGGCTTACCGTACTGCATTCAAAACTCCAATTGGCATGTCACCATATCAGCTAGTTTTTGGGAAGAGTTGTCACCTCCCTGTTGAGGTAGAGCACCGGGCCTACTGGGCCATTAAACAATGAAATTCTAATCTTTCTGGTGCAGGTATTCAAAAGAAGTTGCAGATTCAGGAGTTGGAGGAAATGAGAAGAGATTCATATGAGAACTCCCGAATTTATAAAGAGAAAACCAAGGATGCCCACGACCGTCTCATCCTTCATCTTCAATACCACATTGGGCAGAAGGTCCTCTTCTACAATGCAAGGCTGAAGTTGCACCCTGGTAAGCTTCGTTCCCCTTGGTTTGGACCTTACATTGTTACTAATGTCTCTCCATTTGGTGTTGTCTAGGATCAAAATGAAGACACCAATCAAACCTTCACTGTTAATGGGCAGCGGCTAAAGCACTTCCATGAAGCCATTCCGGAGTCCCCAATGGAGGAACTCCATGTTCAAGAAGCGGTCTATGAATAACACTCACCAGGTTTTATCCTTCCTTCCCACAGTCTCTTTTATTACAGTGAGGACACTGCATTCTCTAGGTGTGGGGGGGTGGATACATTCCTGGGTTAGTTAGGATTTTTCACCATTTTCTCCTTTTTTCTCTTTTTGGCCTTCTTTATGGTATTTTTATTTTCCCCATCAATAATTTCGAAATTCCATGATGTGGTAACAATAAAATGGGGAGAGTAAAAATACCATAACGAAGGCTAAAAAGAATATTTGTATGAATTTAACATCAGGGAGTGATTTTTAGTGAATTGATTTTCTTTCAATGATATAAATTGTCATATCTATGTGAAAACTTTGAGATGATTGATGCCCATTGTGTGAGTAGTTTTTGAGAAAACTGTGTCGCTAATATCTCCAAAAAAAATTGCACCAAACCACAAAGTGTGATTATTTCATACTTAATATAAGGTAAATATATGTTGGGATAATATTTTTTAGCTTTAAATGATATTTCCATACGTTCGTTCCTTATCCGATCTGTTTCATTACTGTACCAGATTGACCTATGCGTGTGTACCTAATGCCCGACTGTTGTACGCCCTCAAAAAAAATTGTTGTGTCTTGGGCAGGTAAAAAACCACTCCTCCTCAACCTTTGATCTTGTTATAACTATTGCAATTAGTGTTGTGAGGAGATCAAACAAGGGTTCAGAGTTGAGTGTGAGATTTGTTCCAATTGCAACTTCAAAAAAAATAAATGAGGGGAGTGATGAAATGTGCAACATATGGGGATATCTAGGTCGGGAGCTTATTGTTTGACTTCTGGGAATGCTTAAATGAGTGGCCCTTGAAATATGATTGTAAAGGATGTAGGACAGGTTCGGTGACAAAATCATTTAAGCTGAAAAATGTTAAAATAACATATATTTATTGGATAACAAGTGGAAAGAATTGCATGGAATGGCTTCCACACACACACATGGAGAGTTAGTGTCATGGTTTACTTCTGAAGTCCTTTCTCAATTGGGTATCATGAATCTTTTTGAATTTCGCTATGATATGATTTATGAGACATCTTTATCTATTTTCACTAGGAATAACTCCTTGGTGTGGTTCGTGTAGTGCTCAATTTACTTTAAATAAAATTCCCCCAAATGCTAAATCTTCATGATGTTGTAAATATATATATATATATATGCATCAATGTATTTGGATATATGACTTTGCCCAGGAGTGGAAATGTTTAGGTGTGGGGGTGTGATCGTACCACGATTCACTGTTTCATTTTCACCCTTACACCGCTGTGCTAAACATATTTTGTATTAAAAATTATAAAAATATTATCTAATTGTACATCATGTTTGATTCAATAATTTAGTGTTTATCACTATTAAATATGTCAATGATACTTGTTTTGAAAATTAAAATGTAGGTGGAGGTGATTTGGAGAGCCCTTGATGAAGTGAAAGGAAACTGGGCCAAAATTGAATGGATCCATGGACATCTGTCCACTGTTTTGAATAATACACAAAATCGGTGCATCCAAATGGGCGTAAATTTGGTGGGCCTGTCCAAAATTCAATGTGATACATTTCATATTAAGGAACCCAATCCTGATTCAGCTTGCATGGGGCCCATCCGAACTGATCTGTCCAAGCCACCGAATTTGGACCAAGTCAAATGCGGTGTTCTGTATTTTGTCAATAACTCGAGAATTATTTGTCCAAACGGTGCCAAACATTCGGTGGAGACAGTAAAGAGGTAGGGATACAACTGTTTTATTTTGTCCAATGCGAGATAATATTGTCGGAAGGCCGAAACGCGTCGTGCAAATGGATTGATGAAATCTGTGTGCCCAAAACCACCTCCCACATTTCCTATAAAAGGGCACCTTTGGCTCCTCATTTGTAAGTTTGGACAAGGAGTGAAGTGCTGCCAATTTGGAGTCCTAGGAGAGTCTCCTAATCACCTTGGAGGTTCTGGAGGCCCCTATCCTCATAGGGGGATCAACAATGAAGAAGGAGTTCCACCCGAGCTTCCTCCTCCTCCCAATGTCGAGGTAAAAGTTGGGTGTTCGTTGTGAGGGAGCTACACACATGTCAAGGGAGTTCCGATGCATACATTAGCTACTGGTTTGGATTAATTTGTGTGTTTAAACATTAAATTCCATTAATCTTATTTTATTTCAGATTTGAATGCTTGATTTGATACATGTGATTGATATGCTCTTAATTTCAAGCCGATCGGTGTGAGGTTTTGGGTGTGTGACTTGTGTTGTTTCGATTGGACATCATAAGAATCCTTTTCATACCCAAATTATTGAGATTTCAATATGCTTTGGAAGCTCTTATTCCATGCATAAGTACTGGACCATGATAATATGATTGTTACGTCAAGGTTTGGTCTTTAAAGCATTGAAATAAATGCTTAGGAATTAATCGGGATTCCAATTAACTCCAACCAAAGAATTTCTCTAAACCCATGATGAATCTCTATGAGCAATGAACTTGATATGTGTGTAGTAAAATCACATCAACCATTTTATCTCATATTTCTCAAAACCCACTTGGTCACTCATTTTTTAGGCTATTTCAACTAAGTCATTGTTTTAAACTGTTTTCAAAACCACCCCCTCTCTTAGTCATTTTTATTAAAAATACACACTATAAACCTCCCAATGCTCCTTGAGAGATGACCTAGGGTCTTCCCTAGACTATAAATCAACCTTAAAAATATAATCAATTTGACGTTTCATGACAGCATGGTCAGGGCCCAAAAGCATGACCCAAATAGGGTGTGAGACTAAATCCCAATAGGCAACCACCCGAAGATCTATGCCTAACAGTTATTGAGTATATGGTAGGTAATAGTGCAGTAAACAGTAAATAGTAAGCAGTAAATAGGATGATACACAACAGTAAACAATCCCTAGATCAACAAGAGATAGTGAAGAAAAAAATTAACCACAAACAAGAATCCATCTAGGAAGTACTCACGACCAACCCCTCTTGTCCTATCCAAGATGTACCGACAACCCTATGGGTTTTACACTCAGCCTAACCCCTCTGGTTTGGTCATATAAGATTATAGACTCCTTGAGGAGTCACACTCAGTCAATTCCCCTTATAGTATAAGGTAGTCAAGGACTCTTGGGGAAAGCACACATGGTTAATTCCCCTTATAGACTCAAGGTCAAGATACTCTCTTAGGAAGATCACCCAGTCAATTCATCTTATAGCCCCAGGTCGATCACATACTCTCTGAGGAAGCTCACTCGGTTAATTCCTTTTATAGCCTGGAATGGTTTAAGGATATTCAAACAAAAAAAAGAATCTTTGAGGAATCTCACTTGGTCTACCCCTATATAGTCTATAAGGCCCAAGACTCTCTCAAGTTGCTCACTCGGTCTATCCTCCTATGGTCTATAATATCCAAGACTCTCTGGAGGCTCACTCTTTCTATCCCCTATAGTCTATAATGTCCAAGAATCTTTAAGGAAGCTCACTCGGTCTATCCCCTTATAGTCTATAACACCATTTTATCACGACCACATGAAATTCAGTGCATAATAATGCTATATCGCCAAATTAAACCTACAGAGCTACTTGGATAACTAGTCTATAGCATAAAAACCTTGTCAGGGAACAATACTCCATCCTACGGTCACAAGGCATGGAAAACAGGTATAATGGCCGAAGGCAGAACAAGACCAAAAGATCATAAAAAGAACAAGGCATAGGAAAAACAACCAATAATATAAATTATCCTTATACATAGACAAATAAATTCTAGACAAGAAAACAAGCAAGGTAGGAAAAAATAGGGGGAAAACAGTAAACAAGAAAAATCCTGTTCAAGGGTATTGGTGGAAATTTCACATAATACTCACAGAATTCAAACGGAAAGGCACAAACCGCATACCTTGATTCTAGGAGATCGGTATACATGAACCACAAGGCTTTAATCCCCTTATAAAATCATAGATATACAAAAATGCACAAAACTTTCAACCCACGATAACTTGTAAAAGATGAGGAATTGGAAAACGATGCTCTAGAAGATGGAAGAGCATACCGCTACGGTTCCATCGCAATCAACGATAGTCGATTCAGATAAAGGAGGGAGGCTCTGTGGATCGAAGGATATTCACGGTCGTACGGGATTCCCTCGATCGAATAAGCTAAAGAAGAAGTGTGTTCTGGCAATTATACATGACACTGGTCCGTTTAATGATACAAAGAAAGTACACAGTGTGTAAATTTGGAGTACACAATGTGTATTAGGATTTTCCGTACTCCGCTTTAAGCAGCCTCCACATCACCCCACATGATCGTGTGTGTGTCCTGGACATGGGCAGCACATGGCCTCACATGGCATCAAAGTACACGGTGTGTACTTCAAAAATTTCTAGAAACACATATTTTCATAAAAAATTTATAAAAATGGAAAACATACCTAAAACTAATGTTCGAGTCCGTATGAAAAACATCACCAGTTATAGGTGATCCTCCCAAATATGAATAAGGTCCAACATGCAAGATCACAACATGTCCTCCAGAACCTGAATTGTTCGCCCAGTCTGGCTGTCTGTTTTTGGGTGAGACAATATGATCAAGAATAACTGGGTCTAAAACACATCCTATAATCTATTCCATAGTTGGGAAGTAATGATATCGTCATAATAAAAAACAATCATCGATGGATTTCCATTGAGTCAGACTATCTCTTGAACATAGAGGCATTCCAAGCTCTCTTCTAAACTCTATTCTTAGATAGCTTGGAAGTTGGCCAACATGGAGATTTGGAAAATGATTATCTAGATGTCATTTTTTCCCTATAATTATGTGATAATACCATAAAAAATTCCATATATATCACATCCTACTTTAATTATGGAACCTCAAGTGGTTGAATCAAACCCACTAGAACTTGGTGCTCGGCCTTTACTTGCTGACAAGTTCGTTATTGAGAGACAAACTCTGTAACTCCCTTCTTCATTCCTGGACACCAAAACATACATTGGAGGTCCTGATACATCTTTTCCACACCTGGATGTGTCACCAAAGGACATGTATGAAAATATCTCAGATACTTATAATGTAACGCCACGAGTACCATCGTGCATGATTTGAGAAGAATGATGTGCTCCCCACCATTAGAATATCAATAATGAGCATTCCCTGTGGATATATGAACATGTATGGTATCAATGTTAGTATCCCAAATTTGTGCATCCCCGACTCTCTATAAAAGTGAAGGGGTGAAAACAATTGATTAGAGGTAAGCTACTCCATCTCCATCTATAAAGGATAACTTTCACAAAGCTAACTGCTCTGACACATTGATCAAAAACTGTGAACAAGATATCCTGCTGAGAGAATCTGTTACCATGTTTTCCTTCATAGGAGTGTAAAAAAAATTGAATTCATAATCTTGAAGGAACTCTAGACATATCCTCAGTCTCAAGTTAAGATACTTTAGGGAGAAGATATATTTTCGACTCTTGTGATTGGAGTAGACGTTAAATCGCTTTCCCATCAGGTAGTGTCACCACATCTTCAATTTGAATAATACCACTAATAACGGAATATCATGGGACTTGTAATAAATATATTGTGGTCTCAACTAGAGTGATCCATAAGAAATCATGGCTTGCCTCTGAATCAAGACACAACCAAGCTCAGACCCTGATGCATCACAGGACACTATGCACTCGACACCCTCCTCCTGCAATCTCAATATTGAAGATCTTGTCAAAATTTTCCTCAACTATTGAAAGACCATATAGAAGTTCTCTATCCACACATATGGATACCCCTTTTGAGATAAAGATTTAATGGGTTCTAATAATTTGGAGAAATAATGTATGAATCTACTTTATTATCCTTCCAACCAAAGGAAACTCCTCACCTACGTCACTCTCTTTGGTCACTCCTAATATAACACCACTTACACCTTGTCTATGTCCAATGACACTTCATCCACTGAGATAATGTGTCCTAGAAAGTAGACCACCTAAATCCAAACTGACACATTGAGATCTTTTTTTTAAATATGGTGCTCTCAGAGTATGTCCAGAACCATCCTTAAGTTTTTTTCATGATCCTCCTCATATGTCAAATACAAAAGCATATAGTGGATGAGGAATATCATGAATCAGTCTATGAAAGGATGGAATATCAAGTTCAGAAGTCCCATGATAACTACAATGGTGTTTGTCATGTGAAAAAGTATCACCCCTTACACAAAGTGATAGTAGTGACATATGAATGTCGTCTTCAGTATATCCTCATCCCATAATCACAAATGGTGATATCCTAACCTGGGGTCATCCTTTGTGAACCATATTTCACCTGTCAACTTATTACACAGTTTATATATCCTTGTAGTGGATGCTTGTTCTTTATAGTCACCTTATTCAAGCACCAGTAGTCTACACAGAACCTAAAGATCCCACCTTCCTTCTATAAGAACAAAAAAGTGGCTAGCTAGTGTAAAACACTAGGTCTCAGAAATCCCTTCCTTTGATATTCCTAAAAATACACCATCATCTCTCGAAGCTCTATGAAAGACATCTAAAATGTTGGCACAGATCTCAGTGTCATCCTGGGGTTTAGATCAATGAAAAATTCTATCTCTCAGTGGGGAGATAAACCTGGAATATATTTTGGAAATACATACTCATACTTAGCCACCACTGTAGGAAACTGGAAACTCATAACATCCACCACCCCAAGGGTAAGTCTATCCATCAAATGAGTAGTCGGCTTCACCCTTTTATGTACGAGTCCATCCTATATTTCCTAGGGTTTCTTTTCACTAACAAAGAAAAACATAGTTCTCCCGCTATGAGCGCACCACACCCTTAAACTAAGATAATAAATTTGGTAATGAAATATAGATAACAAATCCATACCAAGAATGATGTTGTAATACCTCAATATGGGTATAAAGATATTTCAATTGAAAATCTAACCTCCAAGGTTCCTGTCACATTGTTGGTACTAGTGTGCAATCAGTGAGTCTTCTCTAGTAGGTGCCTTGAAGAGTAGGGGTCGATTCAATAGTTCAACCGAAATCTCTAAGTCTCTAATAAGATATGTGGAAATAAAGTAATGACTAGAACTTGTGTCTATTAGTACTAAAAATAAGCTATAAATGACACATATCATACCTTGAATCATTCATAGAGCACCTAGGTCATAATCCTCGACTACCTAGATCTATCCCCATACTTTCCCTCTATCTCCCTAAGCCTAGTGTGGACCACCTAGGGGTGGAAGTGGTAACATGTTGAAAAATAAAACACCTCATATTACTCTCCTGACTCCTTTTCTATATCTACAATCCATTGGAACCGCCTTCTCTTACTATTGTCTCTTCCTCGGTGGCCTATCCACGGTCTCTCTGTTAGTTGTACAACGGTTCAGAAAATATTGGGTAAGATGTTCCCGACCATCACATCCATAGAACTTGTAACGCCCCGACCCCAGCTACCCAGAGTCGGTGCATTACTTCGTAACATTGGGATGATCACAAAAGATCAAGTATCGAATGACCGATTAGTTTAGTAGCCTTGGAAAAACTATATATATTCATAAGTTTTACATTACATCATCCAAATGAAAACTACAATAACATGGTCTCCTTAGTCCACACTCATATCCTCACTAACTATTCTTGCAAGTCAGTAATAATACACTTCTTCACATCCTGGGAAAAACAAAACATTGAAAGGGGTGAGATCAAATGCTCCGTAAGGATAACAATATAGAGGAAACTTTCATAAGAAAACATAAGCATTTAAGGCAATGTATAACTAAAACAAAAGCCTTATTAAACATGAACTTCAGGATAATATGGAAAAAGTAAAATAAAATAATGCCATTACTTACTCACATGGATATTCTACTAGACGAATAATCACATGAAATATCAATAACCACTTTCATAATGAGAGAATGTATAAGGCCAGACTTTCTGAGACATTTTGTCAAGGCCTCAGCCAAGTCGTCTAAAATGATTAAGGCCTAGGCCAAAACCAAAAATCAAATTGGGAAAGGGCCTCGGCCAATTCCACGTCTAGTTGTCTCATAAGACCTACCGATGCATCTAGGAGCTATAGCGGGCTCCACCAATCAAATATTAAGTCCAATGCATTCCTCATATGACTAGGTTTAAACATATCATAAACTATAAAATAATCGTATCACATAAAACATGCATAAAGGAAACATAACATTTCCACATTTCAATCAAAATATATCAATACAACACATTGATATAATAAATACGCTTTCAAAACCATTTTCAATACCAAAATAAAAGAAAATTATAACATGGTATTTATTTATCATTAAAAAAAGGTATGGCTTGTAGAGGAAGCTGGACCTCGAATAGTGGTCACGGCGGTGGAGAAGTCATTGTCGCTGCATACGTACGTCAAAAACATTCCCTTTTTTCGTTTAGTAAACTCTTCATATAAAAAAGATTCCTTTTGAATAAATGTAAAAGTCAAAGGAGTTTATACACCGTATAAAAGAAATTTGTGTATAAAACCAAATATGCCTCAATGAAAGGAGATTGAGACGAAGTCCTTACAAAGATAATTTTTAAAATAAAATATATATATTATGTGTATTCACTATAGTTACACATAAATAAATTAAAAATACAAAATAATACATAATAATATCATGACATAATTTGAAAGTAGGAGATTAACCCAAAGAATGGAAGTTGGGTTAAGAAATTCCCTTACCTTGCGTCTTGTCCTGACTCGACCGTTCATTAACCTCCTGAATAATAAACTAGAGTTAATTTCTATTTTCTTAAGAACCTTTTTCTTTTTCATTATTCCTTTTATATCACTTATTACCATGTTAAGAACATTATGTAATTATTTAAGTTAATAACGGTCGTTTTGTCGATCCTTGGTACTTCAGTCAAAAATAAACTTCTTATAATTACAAGTTGTTCATGAGGTGAAATATACATTATATCCTGAATTATATTCATGATTTAGATATCATATATATCATATATATACAGTATATACTTTCATTTATAATATTACATAACATTCAGAGGTAAGAAATGAAATTCACCGTTCATAGAGACGGTAAGCCGTACGTACGCACGAGCGACAATATCATTATTTTGATATTAAAATAATATATAATTGGATATTATATCATATATACAGAATAATTATAATTTTATATTTATTATTTACATGAATTACATATCATTATTATACCCATCTAAAAAATAATATATGGAATAACAATTACACCACGACGTGGAGACGGTAAGCCGTACGTACGCACGTATGGTGACATTTCATTAAAATGATGGGTATAATACTGAATATAGTTGTTCCATATTTATCATAACATCACATTATATAGAAGATACAGGAGTTATAATTTTAGAATTGAAATAATAAACAAAGAGGGAGTGGAAGAAGAAAGAAACTTGAAAGAGGGTGATGAAAACGTTATCTCTTCTTTGGGTTCTTCCTTTTGATTTGATCAAAAGGACTACTTAGGATGGCTTTATGACTAAAGTAAAGCTTCTAAGATGAAGGTAGAGAAGTTGTGAGAGTATTTGGGCAGAGGTTGGGCGAACCAAAAGGCTTGATAGTGTGAATGAGGTGGTAGAGATGGTGGCCTTTTATAAGAGGAGAGGAGGGGCACTCTTGGAATGTAAGGTAATTTTACATTATTATACAATGCTTTTCAGATTATAAAGGACCCACACTTATATAATTCGTGTCCAAGGTGATAAGGGTTCTAAATCTACCCATCCAATAGTCTTTGGACAAGTGTAAGCCTTGGATTGTACATTATCGTTTCATTTTATTAAAATCGTTAAATAATGAGGTAATCGCTGCATCATAATGATGTCATAAATAATTAAATTTATTTAATGTCTAAAAATTATTAAAAAAACATTATAATGTAGGAAATCGTTTTATCTTTCTAATGACTATTTATAGTCAAAAATATGACTTGTATAACCCCAGGTAAAAATTGTTTTAGTAAAACATTTCATGTTTGTGTCATTTTTTTCTTTAACATTAAATAAAAGGTATTTATGTCATTTTCCAACTAAAGTGGCTCCATGTGGTCCCCAAGTTGACCCATGGATTTTCTTGGTCTGCCATGGCAAATAAAATGAGGGTAGGACATGTGTAAATCTCATCTCATATTATTAAAACATTAATTTTACCTTAAACTACACTAATTACCTCTAATCGTGATTAAGAACTTAAAAGTTACTATTCACCAAAAATTATTTTAATCTCATTGAACCACATTTTAGTTCTTAATTAAAACCATGTATGTCGGATTTTTTAAAATCAAATCACAGAAGTGGTAATATTTCATTTAAACGAAAAATCAGTTATTTAACTACCACTTAGTTGTTTCACTATTCATCAAAAATTGATGTTTTTCAGAACAATGCCAAAATTTCACCCTAAGCTATAATTGATTTTCCGAATTCAAAAATGATGTCTATTTTACAAAATTATAAACATATAAGTTGCATTAATTAATTTTATTATTAATTCCCACTGTCACAACAAATAGCGTGTTTTTAAGAAATAATTTATATCAAAAGATTGGCAATTGTTTATGTCCAATTTCAATGTTAAATTAATTCTAATGACCACCATTGGATAAAATGGTAAAAATATATTATAATTATACCTTAAAACCACTAAATAGTATAATTTATCACTATAAATTATTTTTATTAAAAAAGTTGTTTTTAAGTATTTTTCACTATTCATAAAAAATTAGAAGTTATCAGAAAAATACCAAAAATTCAACATAGGCTAATTTCGATATTCCGAATCAAAAAATGAGGCCCATTTTGAAATATAAAATTTCTATAATTTTAAAAAGTGGTAACGGCTACTTTGATTAGTCGCGGTGTTTTAGAACTCGAAGTTGCGTACAATGCATGCTATTGCATTATTGAATGAGAAGCGTATCATAGAAGCTCAGGGTGTTACATTCTCCTCTCCTTCAATAAATTGCATCCTCGTAATTTGAATTTTTTCATTGAAAATAAAAGGTTGCAAAGAGAAAATACCTTTGTGGAAAACCCACATCGGAAATAAGATTAATAAAATTTAGCCTTAATAAGAGGGAAAGGGAAATGAAAAAGTCACCACCTAATTATGATCTTGATTAGGAGAGAATTGGTGAAAATTAGAGACATATAATTGGAGGAAAAAGGTAAATATTTGTAGGGAGTGATTGAGGTCATCAATCACAATCAAATGTCAAATTGAGGGCCTCAAAGCCTTCAATCTATTTTGATTTAAAATATCATCAGTTCAACAAGACATAAGGTATTAGGATAACACATTTATTTGTTTTAATATCCCTTTACTAAAGTTTAAGAATTAATTTATTAAGAGATATGTATATATATATTTATTCTTGACAATTAGATTTTCAACCTTCAACTCATCTTTCACTCAAAAAGATAATAGAACTCAAAAATATTATACTTATCCCAAGTGTATAAGGTTCCAAAGGTTAACACATACCATTTAGATTAGTAGAATTATTTTTTAATAACTAGGGACATCCTGTAGGCTAGTGGTAGGAAATAAAGGCCTGTCGCACTATGGTTGTGGGTTTGATTCCTGCAGCATTGTCCGACGCGACGGGTTATGCCCCACCCTGCAGGTTGTCCTTTTCCTAAAACTATAGTATTATAATATTCTAAAAATAATCTTCAGAAATGTTTTTACCTTAAACAATAATATCAAAAGATCAACTTAATCCATCCCAACCTTTATAGTTATCCAAAATACCTATGTCCAAACTTTCTCTAAAAGGTCTCTTAATTCCAAAATCAATTTATCAGATTCCCCAAACAAAGTAATGTTTCTCTTATTGTCACATACTAAAAATATAATTACCTTCATCATATTAAAACCTTACTGAAATCAAGAAGTAATGTAGTACAATCCTTATATATATATATCACATTATTCTAATAACCAGATTATAATCAATGAGTCCAAAAGCACCAATACATTAATTATTCAGCTTCAACTGTAGTAACAGCATAAGATATTCCTTGATCCCTTGGCCTTTTCTGAGGTAAGTTTCCCTGACGCTTAGGACATTCATTTGCATAATGCACCATTTCCCTACAATTGTAGCATTCAACATTGATAGCCTCTTTCTTTCCCTTGCAATCACATGCCCGGTGACATTTTTTTCCACATTTATAACAAACTCCTATTCCTTTTAGGCAAGCACCAGGGTGATTCTTCCCACAATTATCACATAATGGAAAATCCTTATTTCCCTTTTTCTCTTTATCCATCTCTTGTTCCACCGTTCTCTTCTTTTCTTGCTTTACTTTAAATTCATGAGACTTAGAGAATTCCTTTTCCATCTTGATAGCACATGAGACAATATCTTCGTATGATGAGAAGGTTTGTGAGACTAATGCTCGACAAAGAAATGGTTTTAACCCATCAGAGAAACGATCAATCTTACTTCTTGGGTTATGTATATAATCTGCAGCATGCCTCGCTAACCTTGTAAAGTTAGCCTCATACATTGCGACATTCTCATCCTCCTTTTGTCTCAGACTCAGAAATTTCCTTTCCATATCCGCTCGATGGTCTCGAGGAAAGTATTTTTCTAAGAACAGCTCTTTGAACTCCATCCATTCCATGTTTGTTAATTCATCATCTTCCTTTGTATTTTGAATCAATGACCACCATTTATTGGCATCTCCAGTGAGGTGGTAAACTGCGATGATAACCTTCTCCCTTTCGCTACTCCCCAAGGCTTCGAATATTTTCTCTATGGAGTTTATCCATTGCTCAGCTACTAACGGATTTGTACCCCCATTAAATGTTGGTGGTTGTTGCCTCATGAAGCGGTCTAACATTGATCCTCCCCGTTGCGGATCAGGGTGCTCCATACGAGTAAGATTATTATTCATAACCTGAGTGAGTTGTCCCAGTATGGTAATAAGTTGATCAGCACCAGTTGTATCTCTAGATCCACAATAAGTATCTTGAGCAGGAGGGAAATCCCTACACAGAGTGCATGCATTGATACGGTTTCCATTCCTTCCACTAGGTGCCATTTCTAAACAATGGCATAAAATAGATTAGTTTATTAATCAAAATACATAATTCCATACTTGTAAAATACATAACATAAATTGAACTATTTATGGATATAATCTATAATTATAAAAATGTTTTTTTTTGAGGAATTATATACTCATAACCCTTCATAGTGGTTTGTAAAGAAAATGAGAATTATCCTAAGCATATCCCCCGGGAGTGTCGTAACCAAGAGTGCAGCAAGGCCCGTTGTCGTGCACCAGTTCCCGTTCGAGTCTAGCTCAAAATGGTGTTTTCGGGTTTTACCCCTTGGTACATCTGTGCCAGAGCCGCCTCTACCTGCTCGTATCCAAACTGGGAAGTATTGTTTGGAAAACTCACAAAATCTCTACAATAACAAAATTCTAGGAAGTTCTTCTATACTAATCCTCAAAGTCTATCTTTGGGCTATGTGCTCTAATCAAAGTTTATCTAAATCTAGCTTCCAAGGTTAGTACCAAACTGCCTCTGATACCAACTGTAACGCCCCGACCCCAGCTACCCAGAGTCGGTGCATTACTTCCTAACATTGACATGATCGCAAAAGATCATGTCTCGAAAGACCGATTAGTTTAGTAGCCTTGGAAACACTAGATATAATCATAAGTTTTACATTACATCATCAAAATGAAAACTACAATAACATGGTCTCCTTAGTCCACACTCATATCCTCACTGACTATTCTTGCAAGTCAGTCATAATACACTTCTTCACATCCTGGGAAAAACAAAACATTGAAAGGGGTGAGCTAAAATGCTTCGTAAGGATAACAATATAGCGGAAACTTTCATAAGAAAACATAAGAATTTAATGCAATGTATAACTAAAACAAAAGCCTTATTAAACTTGAACCTCAGCATAATATGGAAAAAGTAAAATAAAATAATTACATTACTTACTCACATGGATATTCTACTAGACGAATAATCAAATGAAATATCAATAACCACTTTCATAATGGGGGAATGTATAATGCCAGACATTCTGAGACATTTTGTCAAGGCCTCGGCCAAGATGTCTAAAATGATTAAGGCCTCGGCCAAAACCATAAATCAAATTGGGAAAGGTCCTCGGCCAATTCCTCATCTAGTTGTCTCATGAGACCTTCCGATGCATCGAGGAGCTATAGCGGGCTCCACCCGTCACTTATTAAGTCCAATACATTCCTCATATGAATAGGTTTAAACATATCATAAACCATAACATAATCGTATCACATAAAACATGCATAAAGGAAACATAACATTTCCACATTTCAATCACAAGATATCAATACAACACATTGATTTAATAAAAACGCTTTCAAAACCATTTTCAATACCAAAATAAAAGAAAAGTATAACATGGTATTTATTTTTCACTAAAAAAGGTATGGCTTGTAGAGGAAGCCGAAACTCAAATAGTGGTCACGGCGGTGGAGAAGTCATTGTCTCCGCATACGTACGAAAAAAACATTCCCTTTTGTTGTTTAGTAAACGCTTCATATAAAAAATATTCCTTTTGAATAAACGAAAAAATAAAAGGAGTTTATACACCGTATAAAAGAAAATTGTGTATAAAACCAAGTATGCCTCAATGAAAGGAGATTGAGACGAAGTCCATACAAAGATCATTTTTAAAATAAAATAGATATATTATGTGTATTCACTATAGTTACACATAAAGAAATTAAAAATACAAAATAAGACATAATAATATCATGACATAATTTGAAAGTAGGAGATTAACCCAAAGAATGGAAGTTGGGTTAAGAAATTCCCTTACCTTGCGTCTTCTCCTAACTCGACCATTCTTTAACCTCATGAATAATAATATAGAGTTAATTTATATTTACATAATAACCATTTTCTTGTTCATTATTCCTTTTATATCACTTATTACCATGTTATGAACATTATTTAATTATTTAAGTTAATAATGGTCGTTTTGTCGATCTTTGGTACTTGAGTCAAAAATAAACTTCTTATAATTACAAGTTGTTCATGTGGTGAAATATCCATTATATCCAGAATTATATTCATGATGTAGATATCATATATATCATATATATACAGTATATACATTCATTTATAATATTACGTAACATTTAGAGGTAAGAAATGAAATGCACCCTTCATGGAGACGGCAAGCCGTACGTACGCACGAGCGACAATATCATTATTTTGATATTAAAATAATATATAATTGGATATTATATCATATATACAGAATACTTATCATGTTATATTTGTTATTTACATGAATTACATATCATTATTATACCCATATAAATAATAATATATTGAATAACAATTACACCACGACGTGGAGACGGTAAGCCGTACGTACGCACGTATGGTGACATGTCATTCAAATGATGGGTAGAATACTGAATATGGTTGTTCCATATTTATCATAACATCACAGCATATAGAAGATACTGGATTTATAATTTTAG